>CAMQQG010000279.1:0-51579 GCA_947034895.1 Rhytidiadelphus loreus | reverse complement strand
GACGGCATCCGGCCGAGCAGCGCCGAGACCTCGGTGCCGGCCAGCGTGTAGCGGTAGATGTTGTCGACGAAGAAGAGCACGTCCTTGCCTTCGTCACGGAACGACTCGGCGATCGTCAGGCCGGTGAGCGCCACGCGCAGGCGGTTGCCCGGCGGCTCGTTCATCTGGCCGTAGACCATCGCGACCTTCGAGTCTTCGAGCGATTCGAGGTTGACGACGCCCGAGTCCGACATCTCGTGATAGAAGTCGTTGCCCTCGCGGGTACGCTCGCCGACGCCCGCGAACACCGACAGACCCGAGTGCGCCTTGGCGATGTTGTTGATCAGCTCCATCATGTTGACGGTCTTGCCGACGCCGGCGCCGCCGAACAGGCCGACCTTGCCGCCCTTGGCGAACGGGCAGACCAGGTCGATCACCTTGATGCCGGTTTCGAGCAGGTCCTGCGACGGGCTCAGCTCGTCATAGGCCGGGGGCTTCCGGTGGATCGACATGGTCAGCTCCTGGCTGACCTCGCCGCGCTCGTCGATCGGCCGGCCGAGCACGTCCATGATGCGGCCGAGGGTCGCACGGCCCACCGGCACCATGATCGGCTTGCCGGTGTTGGAGACCATCAAACCGCGGCGCAGGCCGTCGGACGAGCCGAGCGCGATCGTGCGGACGACGCCGTCGCCCAACTGCTGCTGGACTTCGAGCGTCAGCGCGGTGCCGTCCATCTTCAGCGCGTCGTAGACCTTGGGCATCTTGTCGCGCGGGAATTCGACGTCGACCACCGCGCCGATGCACTGGACGATCTTGCCTTGGGTTTGCTGCAGGTCAGCCATGGGTTGTCCTATCTTTCTGGTGTGTCAATGAGCGAGATCAGACGGCGGCCGCGCCGGCCACGATCTCGGACAGTTCTTTGGTGATCGCCGCTTGCCGCGTGCGGTTGTAGATCAGCTTCAGCTCGGCGATCAGGTTGCCGGCGTTGTCGGTCGCCGCCTTCATCGCGACCATGCGCGCCGAATGCTCGGAGGCCATGTTCTCGGCCAGCGCCTGGTAGACCAGCGCCTCGCTGTAGCGGACCAGCAATTCGTCGATCACGGTTGCGGCATCGGGCTCGTAGAGGTAGTCCCAACTGTGCGAGGTACCGACCCCGTCAGGCGCCACATCGGCAGTGAAGGTCTCGGTGCTCAACGGCAGCAGTTGCGAGATGACCGGCTCCTGCTTGATCGTGTTGATGAAGCGGGTGTAGCAGAGGTAGACGGCCGAGAGCTTGCCCTCGGCGTACTGGTCCATCAGCACCTTGACCGGGCCGATCAGCTTGTCGAGGCTGGGCTTGTCGCCGAGGTGGGTGACGTGCGAGACGACCTTGGCGCCGATGCGGGTCAGGAAGCCATAGCCCTTGTTGCCGATCGCGACCGCTTCGCTCTTCTGGCCGGACGCTTCCACCTCGCGCAACTTGGCCGTCACCGCGCGCAGCACGTTGGTGTTCAGGCCGCCGCAGAGGCCCTTGTCGGTCGTGACGAGAATGAAGCCCACTGTCTTCGCCGACTCGTTCTTGGTCATGAACGGATGCTTGTACTCGGGCGTCGCGGTCGCGAGGTTGGCCGCCAGATTGCGGATCTTGTCGGCATACGGGCGCGCCGCCCGCATCCGCTCCTGCGCCTTGCGCATCTTCGCGACCGAGACCATCTCCATGGCCTTGGTGATCTTCTTCGTGTTCTCGAAGCTCTTGATCTTGCCGCGGATTTCCTTGCCTGCTGCCATCAGTCGACTCCCGGTAATTCAGCTCAGGCGAACGACTTCTTGAACGCGCCGATGGCCGTCGACAGCTCCGCCTCAGCATCCTTGTCGAGCGCCTTGCTGTCTTCGATCTTCTTCAACAACGCCGCGTGGCTGGCCTTCAAATGCGTGTGCAGACCGTGCTCGAAGGCCAGAATTTTCTTGACCTCGACGTCGTCCATGAAGCCCTTGTTGACCGCGAACAGCGTCGCGCCCATCAGGCTGATCGGCTGCGGCGAATACTGGTTCTGCTTCAGCAACTCGGTGACGCGGGCGCCGCGGTCGAGCTGCTTGCGGGTCGCCTCGTCGAGGTCGGACGCGAACTGTGCGAACGCCGCCAGCTCACGGTATTGCGCCAGGTCAGTCCGGATGCCGCCGGACTGGCCCTTGATGATCTTCGTCTGCGCCGACGAGCCGACGCGCGACACCGAGATGCCGGCGTTGATGGCCGGCCGGATGCCGGCGTTGAACAGCGAGGTCTCCAGGAAGATCTGGCCGTCGGTGATCGAGATCACATTGGTCGGCACGAAGGCGGACACGTCGCCGGCTTGCGTCTCGATGATCGGCAGTGCGGTGAGCGATCCGGTCTTGCCCTTGACCTCGCCCTTGGTGAAGGCTTCGACGTAGTCGGCATTGACCCGGGCCGCACGTTCGAGCAGGCGGGAGTGGAGATAGAACACGTCGCCCGGATAGGCTTCACGGCCCGGCGGGCGGCGCAGCAGCAGCGACATCTGGCGATAGGCCACCGCCTGCTTCGACAGGTCGTCATAGACGATCAGCGCATCCTCGCCCCGGTCGCGGAAGTACTCGCCCATCGTGCAGCCGGAGTAGGCCGACACGTACTGCATCGCCGCCGATTCGGCCGCCGAGGCGGCAACCACGATCGTGTACTCGAGGGCACCATTGGCTTCGAGCGCCCGCACCACGTTCTTGATCGAAGACGCCTTCTGGCCGATCGCGACGTAGATGCAGGTCATGTTCTGACCCTTCTGGTTGATGATCGCGTCGATCGCGACCGCGGTCTTGCCGGTCTGCCGGTCGCCGATGATCAGCTCGCGCTGGCCGCGGCCGATCGGCACCATCGAGTCAATGGACTTGAGGCCGGTCTGCATCGGCTGGTCGACCGACTTGCGGGCGATCACGCCGGGTGCGATCTTCTCGATCGGCATCTGCAATTTGGCGCCCACCGGGCCCTTGCCGTCGATCGGCTGCCCGAGCGCATTGACGACGCGGCCCTTCAATTCCGGGCCGACCGGCACTTCCAGAATGCGGCCGGTGCACTTGACCACATCGCCTTCGGAGATGTGCTCGTACTCACCCAGGATCACCGAGCCGACCGAGTCGCGCTCCAGGTTCAGCGCCAGGCCGTAGGTCGGCTGGCCATCGGGCGTCGCCGGGAATTCGAGCATCTCGCCCTGCATCACGTCGGAAAGGCCGTGGACCCGGCAGATGCCGTCGGTCACCGAGACGACGGTGCCCTGGTTCTTGATGTCGACGGACGCACCGAGGCCTTCGATGCGGCTCTTGATCAGTTCGGAAATTTCAGCGGGATTCAGATTCATGGTGCTTGCTCCAAAGTGGCACGGAGGTCCGTTGAGCGGGTCGCCGGCTCAGGCCGTCAACGCGGCCCGCATTTGTTCGAGGCGGGCTTTGACCGAGGTGTCGAGCACTTCGTCGCCGACGACGACGCGCACGCCGCCGATCAGTTCCGGGTCGATCTGCACGCTCGGGTTGAGCTTGCGGGCGAAGCGCTTTTCGAGCGAGATGTTCAACTCGGCGAGCGCCGCGGCATCGATCGGAAAGGCGCTGTAGACGATCGCATCCGACACGCCCGACTTGCCGTTCGCGAGAAGGCGGAATTGCGCCGCGATCTCGGGCAGCGCCGACAGTCGGCCGTTGTCGATCACGGTGCGCAACAGGTTCTTCGAGGCGTCGGAGAGGGGCACGCCGGCGACCGAAGTGATCAAGTCGAAGACCTGCGCGCTGCTCGCCTTCGGCGCGTCGGCGAACTGGCGCAATTGCGGGTTGGCCGCCACGGCCGCGAGTGCGTCGAGCTCAGACGTGGCAGCGTTCAAATCACCTGCCGAGGCGACTTCGAACATCGCTTCGGCATACGGCCGGGCAAGGGTGGCGAGTTCGGCCATGGGCTTACAGCTCGGACTTCAACTGCGACAGCAAGCCGGCATGCACATTGGCATCGACTTCCTTGCGCAGGATCTGCTCGGCGCCCTTGACGGCCAGCGCCGCGACCTGCTCGCGCAACACTTCGCGCGCCTTGACCGATTCCTGCTCGGCTTCGGCCTTCGCGGAAGCGATGATCTTCGCGCCTTCCTCGGTCGCCCGGCTCTTCGCCTCTTCGACCATCGATTGCGCCAGGCGCTCGGCATCGGCCAGGCGCTGGCTCGCGTCCTTGCGGGCGGACGAGAGCTGCTCTTCGACGCGCTTGTTGGCGTTGGTCAGCTCGGACTTGGCCTTGTCGGCAGCCGACAGGCCTTCGGCGATTTTCTTGGCACGTTCATCGAGCGCCTTGACGATGGGTGGCCACACGAACTTCATCGTGAACCACACCAGGATCAGGAACACGATCAACTGCGCGATCAGCGACGCATTGATGCTCACGTTGTTGCCTCTGGGTCGAATTCTTGAGGACGCCCCGGCGTGAGCCAGGGCAGCGTGACAGGGGGCCGCTTCGACGCAGCGCCCATGTCAGCCATTACTTCGGCAGGTTGGCGATCTGCGCCAGGAACGGGTTGGCCGTGGCGAACCAGAGCGCGATACCCGTGCCGATGATGAACGCCGCATCGATCAGGCCGGCGAGCAGGAACATCTTGGTCTGCAATTCGTTCATCAGCTCAGGCTGGCGGGCGGCCGCCTCGAGGTACTTGCTGCCCATGATGCCGATGCCGATACAGGCGCCGACAGCGCCCAGTCCAATGATCAGGCCGGCGGCGAGGGCAACAAAGCTAATGACTTCCATGAATGACTCCTAGAGAGAGGTTTGTAGTTGAAGAAAAACGAAAATGATCTCGCCCATCGATGGGGCCGAGAACTGCCGCGGGGACTCTGGATGCCGCCTTCAGCAGCGAAGCGGCGTGCAGCGGCATTCAGTGCTTGTCATGTGCCTGACCGACATAGACGAGGGTCAGCATCATGAAGACGAAGGCCTGCAGCGTGATGATGATGATGTGGAAGATCGCCCAGACCGAGCCGGCGACGATGTGGCCGAGGAAGAGCGCGATGCCGGTGCCGGTGAAGGCGAAGGCGCCACCCATCAAGGCAATCAGCATGAAGATCAGCTCGCCGGCGTACATGTTGCCGAAGAGCCGCATGCCGTGGGAGACAGTCTTGGCGATGAACTCGATGATCTGCATCAGGAAGTTGACGGGGTACAGGAACCACTTGTCGCCGAACGGCGCCGAGAACAGCTCGTGCACCCAGCCGCCCACGCCCTTGATCTTGACGTTGTAGATCAGGCAGACCAGCAGCACGCCGAGCGACAGGCCCATCGTGATCGACAGGTCGGCCGTCGGCACCCGCACGCATATGGCTCAGGCCCAACCCCTCGCCGATGAAGGGCAGCAGGTCGACCGGCAGCAGGTCCATGGCGTTCAGCAGGAAGATCCAGACGAAGACGGTCAACGCGAGCGGCGCGACGAGCTTGCGGCTGTTCGCGTTGTGGACGATGCCCTTGGCCTGGCTGTCGACCATCTCGACCAGCAATTCGACAAACGCCTGGAAGCGCCCTGGCGGCCCGGAGGTCGCCTTGCGTGCCGCCACCAGAGCAACCAGCAGCCGATGACGCCGATCACGACGGTGAAGAACACCGAGTCCAGGTGGATGACCGAGAAATCGACCACGCCATGCTGCTCCTGGTTTTTCCAGGTGATGCAGGTGGTGGATGATGTACTCACCCGCTGTCAGCTCATGCGCCCCCGCCTTCGACTGCCATCTTCTTGCTATGCCTTCTTTTGCTGACGCGGCCCGCGCCACAGCAGCGCAAACCAGTTGACCTTGATGCACACGACCATCGTCACCAGCAGGGCCGGCCAACTCAGGTCAGGTACCACTCTGACGGCGATCACCAACATCGCGACCGCCACACCGATCTTCAACATCTCCCAGAACATGAAGCCGGCCGCAGCCGCCACCGCATTCCGCGTTCCACGGGTCATCCCACGCGCCATCAGGGCGCTTGGAAGAACCGTTGCCACTGCCCCGTACAGCGCCGACCAGGCAGCCGTCGACCGCGACGTCAACGCCCAGATCGCCGCCACACACAAGCCGCCGACAAGCGCTTGAACGAAGACAACGCGCCAGGGCGACACCGCCGGGTCTCGGGCCCGCCACACCTGCACTTCGGCAGCCGTCAACGGGGCGGACTTCTCAGCACCCCACTTGTCCTCCTGCCCCAATTCGTCCAAGTCATCGAAGTCGGCGCGATAGTTGCGTGTCATACCTGCACCACTCAACCGTTCGAACCGTGCAGACATGAGAAGCGTCAGAGAGGTAAAGTTGTGCTGAGCAAAGCCTCGGAATTATACGAGGGAACAAAAAGGGTGGCCGACAAGCCCGGCGCCGGGCACGGTTTTGTGCGCCGTCGGGTTGCCTCCGATTATGGCAAGCCATGATGGGCCGATGACACGACCCTCCCGCATCGCCACTGCCATTGTGCTTGCCGCTTCCGTGATGACGACGTCTGCGGCCAACGACCCAACGATGCCATTGCCCTCACACCATCGACCCGGCGGCTTTCAGAACAACTACATCGAGTTCGTTCCGCGCGGCATGGGCGAATTGCTGAAGTGGCGTCTCGATGCCTGGCGCGAGAACCTTCCGAAGCCGCCCGCAACGCCGACGCCCCGCGTCGCACCGTCGCTCGATTTCATCGGCGCGAATGCGCGCGCCGGTGCCGCGATGCAACCTGCCATCACCTGGATCGGCCATGCCACGATGCTGGCGCAGTTCGGCGGACTGAACCTCATCACCGATCCCGTGTTCGCGGAGCGTGCATCGCCACTCGCCTTCGCCGGGCCGAAACGCCATGCGGCACCGGGCCTCGCGCTCAATGAGTTGCCGCACATCGACGTCGTGCTCATCTCGCACAACCACTACGACCACCTCGACGAGATGAGCGTGCGCACGCTTGCCGCGCAGGCCGGCGGCCCGCCGCTTTTCATCGTGCCGCTCGGCATCAAAGCGTGGCTGGCAAAGCGCGGCATCGTCGATGTCGTCGAACTCGATTGGTGGCAATCGCATCCGGTCGTGACCGGAGCCGGCACGGTCGATTTCGTGTTCACGCCGTCGCAGCACTGGTCCGCTCGCGGCGTGACCGATCAAATGGAAACGCTGTGGGGCGGCTATGCCGTTTTCGCGCCCGACCTGCACTTCTTCTTCGCCGGCGACACCGCTTATTCGAAGGACTTCGCCGACATTCACGACCACTTCGCCGCACGATCAGGCGGCGGCGATTTCGACATCGCGCTGATTCCGATCGGCGCCTACGAACCGCGCTGGTTCATGTCCACGCAGCACGCCAACCCGGCCGAGGCCGTGCAGATCCATCTCGACCTGCATGCCAGGCAATCGGTCGGCATCCATTGGGGGACGTTCCAGCTGACCGATGAATCGCTCGATGAGCCGCCCCGCGCGCTCGCGGCAGCCCGCGCCGCAAAAGGCGTTGCCGATGATGCGTTCAGCGTGATGGCGATCGGCGAAACACGCCGATTGACGGCACGCCGGTCTCTGCCGGGCGCATCACGCAGTGCAGCTTCCGAGTTGCCCACCAGCGACCGTCCGAAGTGACGCTCGCCACTCGACGTCCGCCAACATGAGACTCGTGCCTGTTCGAATCGCGGACAGTGCGCGCCTGCGCCCGGCTCGCCGCGCGTTGTTCCGGATGCTGAAGTGGCGCCACCGCGGCGTCTTCGCCATCGACATCGACAACAGTTACGGCGGTTTCTTCGCCCAGTTGAATTGGTGCTTATACGTTTTTTCGTACTGCCAGGCCAAGGGACTGGTTCCGTCGATTCGGCTGATCGGAAAAACGTATTCAAACGAAGAGGGGCACGACTGGCTGCACGACTTCTTCGAGGACGTCGTTTCAGGCCCTGTGGAATCAAGCCCTGCATTCTTCCGACTGCGCATCAGCCACATCCAGCAAACCGATCTCGGAGAAATGGCGGGGGCGATGACATTGGAGAGAGCGAACCAGCTTTTCACGACTTATTTGCGTGTCAACCCTTCCATTCGCGACTATGTGAATTCGTTCGTCGAAAAGCGCTTCTCGGCGGGCGGGACGCTGGGAGTGCACTCTCGAGGCACCGACAAATCGCTCGAGGCCGACCCGGTGCCCTGGGATCAATTCGCCGACGCCATCGACCAATACCCGGCCATCAAAGCGATCTTCGTGGCCAGCGACGACTCTGATTTCATCCGGTGGATCAGCGCACGATACCGGGGGGCAAATCGACGTGATCCAGCACGCAGATCGGGAAGTCAGTGATGGCGCCTCGCCGATTCACCTCAACCTGAGCGGTGACCGATACCTCAAGGGCTTCGAGGCGCTTGTCAACTGCCTGCTTCTGTCACGCTGCAATGCCTTGCTTCGCAGCGCCTCATTCCTCTCTGGCTGGAGCAATGTGTTCAATCCAGAACTGCCGGTGACGCTCCTGAACCGCCCGCACGCCGCCTCGACGTGGTTTCCAGACAGCGAAGTTTTGAAGCGGTCGGACCGCAGCTTCTTGAAAAACCTGTAGCGTGCCGAAGAGGTTACCCGCCTCGCGGACTCGCCGCGCGGTCTGGTCGCGACCCTGAGCCCGCCTGCACCCGATCAGGTTGCGGCCATGGTTCGCCGGCAACCCGGCCACGTCGACATCCACCGCGAGCACGCAGCCGGCCCAGGGCTGGTCGGCGATCTCCGCGGCCGGCCGTTTTTTCTGCGCGAGGTCGTGATGTAGAGCGTCTGCAAGTCGGGGGCCGCCAAAGCACGGCATCGTCGGGCAGCGCACCGGCAGCGGCAACTCCTGCATGACCTCGCCGTCGGGTGAGAGACGGAGCAGCCCGTTGGCCCTCGAACATCGACGCCCAGTAGCACCCCTCGACATCCATCGCGGCGCCGTCCGGCCGGCCGCCGTAGGTGACGAGCGATTGGCCCGCCTGCTTGATCGGGAAACTCGCGAACACCCGCCGATTCGCCAACTCACCCGTCGGCGGGTCGAACTCGAAGGCGAAAATCGTCGCCGAGGTGGTGTCCGCTCCAGTACATCGTCCGGCCGTTCGGGCTCCAGCGAGGCCGTTCGAATTGGTGATGCCGTCACGTCCGCCGCGTCAACCGGGACCGGCTCCAGCAGTACAGGCCGGCCAGGGGCGGGTCGCGCGGCTCGTAGATCGTGCCGACCCAGAAACGCCCCTGCGGGTCGCACTTGCCGTCGTTGAAGCGCTCGGTTTTCGGGTCGTAGGGCGGCTCGGCCAGGAGGCTGCGCTCGCCGCGGGCCGGATCGAACCGAAAAAGCCCGTCGCGCATCGCGAGCAACAGGCTGCCGTCCACTTTCGGCGCGATGCTGGCGAGCTCGGTCTCGAATTCCCAATGCCGCAGGTCACCGCTTTTAGGGTCGAAGCGCTGCTGCAGGCGGTGGCCGGGAATGTCGGACGTGGTAGAGCACCTGCTCGCGCGGATGCCAGAACGGCGATTCGCCGCCGGTCGACGGCAACGCGAACGCGAGGCGAACCTCGGAATGGGCGACTGCCATCAGGACCACTGCGATGCCGAGGTCGAACGAGGCACTGAACGTCTCGCCGGGTGCGAGGGTGCGCAGGCCGTGCGCCGCCGGTCGGCCATGTGGATGGCGTCCGACACATGGCTGACCGCTCGACGCAGAAATAATCGCGGTCCTGCGGCGTGAAGACGACAAGGTAGCCGAGCGACGAGCTGAGCCGCATCGAAAACCGCTCGTCATCGATCTGTTGCGACGCCCTGCCCAGCCTTCGAAGCAGTTGTCGTAGGCCAGGCCCGACACCTCGCCGTCGATGCCGGCCTGTGCCACCTTGCGGACCGGGAGTTCGGCCGCGTCCGAATCCCAGCGGTCGCTGATCTCGATGTGCAGACGGCTCCGCGAGCGCTTCTGGAAGTACGGGGCCAGCCGAGGCCGACCGGCTGCGCCTGCGCAGCGGTGGTTGGTGAAGGCCCAACTGCACGCCGAGCGACTGCGGGCGTCAGCTTGAAATGCTGGCTGACTTCGAAAGCAAACGGCCAATCGGCATCGCCCGCATGAACGCAACGAATGACCAGTTCGACGGCGCTCTGGGAGACCACCTCCCAGGGCCGAATCCAGCCGACGCCGTGGACCGAATGGGGGCTGTCGTCGAAGTTGGGCTGGGTGGTGTAGTCATGGCCCTCCCAGCGAAAGCGCCGGTAGGCGATCCGGTTCGAATAGGGCACCAGCGGATAGCAGCCGGCCTTGCGCGCCACGGCCAATGCCGCCGGTTCGGTCGAGCGCAGGATCGGTGTCTCGCCGTGCCAGAGACCGGCGATCGCGCCGCCGAGGTCGGGGCGGACCGCGAGCCGCAGCGAACCGGCGTGCAGTTCGGGAAAAGGGGTCGAGGTGGCAGTCATAGTGTCCCGGGTCGTGGCCTGAATCGTGTCGAGTCGCGATCAACGCAGGGGCGCCCCCTTGGCCGATCACGATCGGATGCTACGCCCGTCTGATCGACGGTACCGCCACGCACGGGGGCTTCTTGGCGACGGCTGCAGCGCCGGCTAAACTCGACGTCTCGCCGACCTTGCCGGTCAGCACGACACCGACGCGAATCCCCGGGGGCCTGCCCCGCGCCGAGGTCCCGATGCGGCGCCACCCTCGCGGCTGCGTCCGATCAAAGCTCCCGCTGCCGAGACTCCATGACCGTTTTTCGTTTGCGCGCTTCGGCGCTCCTCGCCTCGTGCCTCTGGCTGGCATCGACCTCACTGCATGCCGCAGACGACCCGCAGAACCCGAACGGCACCTTCAACACGCCCGGGCTATCCGGCAGCCAGCGCCCAAACCGGCCAGTCCCACTCAAGGGGGTGCTGGTGGGCAAGCCACGGCCACCAACCCGAATGCCCCGTCGCAGGACCCGAACAATCCTCGTCTGATGCAGGGGCAGCGGGCCAATCAGTCGACACCACGTGGCAATGGCTATCCGTACAACCCGCAGGATGACGCGTACCGCGACCGCAGGCGCCTCCCAAACCGAGCGAGTTCCAAAAGTTCGTCCGATGCGGCCACCGGCCGCCTGCTGCCACTCTTCGGCAGCAGCTTCTTCAAGGATGCCGGCGACAGCTTCGCCGCCGATCGACAACGTCCCGGTGTCCGCGGACTACACGATCGGCCCGGGTGACGAGGTCAACATACGCGCCTGGGGTTCGATCGACGTCGACTACCGCAGCACCGTCGACCGCAACGGCCTGCTGACTTGCCGAAGATCGGCAGCTTCAACGTCGCCGGCGGTCAAGGCGTCCGACCTCGAGAAGAACCTGCGCGACCAGATCGGCCGGCTCTACACCAACTTCAACCTGAGCGTCTCGCTCGGCCAGCTTCGCGGCGTCAAGGTCTTCGTCGTCGGGCCGGCGCAGCGTCCCGGCGTCTTCACGCTCTCAGCCAGTCGACGCTGTTGTCGGCAGTCGTCGTCGCCGGTGGGCCGGCGCCGAACGGGTCGATGCGCAAGGTGCTGTTGCGGCGAGACGGGCGCGTGGTCTCCGAACTCGACATCTACGAGTTCCTGGTGCAGGGCGACAAGTCCAGAGACGTGCAACTCGTCGCTGGCGACGTGGTGGTCTTCCAGCCGGCGGGCGCCCGTGTCGCGCTGACGGGCGCGCTGGACACGGCCGGCGATCTATGAACTGAAGCTGCCGCAGGAACCTTTGCGCGAGGTGCTGCGCTATGCGGGCGGCACGCCGGCACTCGCCAATCCGAACCTGGCGCAGTTGGAACGTGTCGATGCCTCGCAACCGACGGCCGCGCGCTTCGTCGAGGAGTTTCGGCTCGACGGCAACGGCTTGCAAAAGCCGCTGCGCGACGGCGACGTGCTGACGCTGCTGCCGATTTCGCCGCAGTTCGCCAACGCGGTGACCTTGAAGGGCCACGTCGCGCAGCCGCTGCGCTATCCGTTCACGCCGGGCATGCGGGTTCGCGACCTGATCCCGGACCGGGACGCCCTGATCTCGCCGGACTTCTACCGCCGCAAGAACCTGCTGGTTCAGGTGCTGGAGCCGGACGACGATGCCGACACCGGCCCGAACGGCAGTCGAACGAACGGCGATGGGCGCAACGGCACGAGCGACGACCTGACCGGCGGAACCACCACACCCTACGCATCGAACGCCAACGGCACGCGCGTGCAGGCCGAGCGCGCGCAACGCAGCGAAGACCGCGACGCGGTTCAACGAGCGAAGCGCTCACCCACCGCGCTGTTCGACGAGCTGAACTGGAATTACGCGGTGATTGAGCGGCTGAACAAGGCGGACCTGAGCACCCAGGTGATCTCGTTCAACCTCGGCAAGGCGGTGCTGCAGGGCGACGAGGCGAACAACCTGGCCCTGCAGCCCGGCGACGTGGTGACCGTCTACAGCCAGAAGGACATCCGCGTGCCGGTCTCCCAGCAAACGCGTCTGGTGTCGCTCGAAGGCGAGATCAACGCGCCCGGCGTCTACCAGCTGATGCCCGGCGAAACGCTGCGCGCGCTCATCGCCCGCGCCGGCGGCTTCACGCCGCAGGCCTACGTGTACGGGCTCGATTTCAGCCGCGAGGAGACCCGCGTGCGCCAGCGCGAAAACCTGGCCCAGGCGATCACCCGGCTGGAGACCCTGTCCGCCATCCAGACCGCCCCGCGACGCCGCGAACCGGCGTGACGACACCACGGCGGCCACCGCGACCGCGGTCAGCAATGCGGCGACGCAGGCGCAGATTGCCAGGCTGCGCAACATCCAGCCGAACGGTCGGATCGCGCTCGAACTCGAACCCAATGCGGCCTCGCTCGATTCGCTGCCGGAGGTGCCGCTCGAGAACGCCGACCGGATTCTGGTGCCGCCCGCGGCCGGGCTTCGTGACGGTGGCGGGGCGCCGTCGTCAACGGCAACGCCTTCCTGTGGCGCCCGGACCGCACTGTGGGCGACTATCTGCGGCTCGCAGGGGCCGACCAGGCCGCCGATCCCGACAAACTATGTTCGTCCTGCGCGCCGACGGCACCGTCAACCACGCCGGCAGCAAACGGGGGTTTTTCGGCGGCAACAGCCTGCAATCGCAGGTGATGCAGCCGGGCGACTCGCTGATCGTGCCGAACCAGCTCGATTTCGAGACCTGGGGCCGGGCGTTCGTGCGCAACCTGAAGGACTTCGCGCAGATCTTCACCGGCTTCGGCATCGGCATCGCTGCCATCCATTCGCTGTGACCTTGGCCAGCGCCCACCGACGCCCATGAAAACCGACGACCTGACCTACGTCCCGCAAAAAGTTGTCTGACGACGAAGACGACGGCCCCGGCGTCTCGCTGGTCGACTTGCTGACCTGGATCGGCGAGAGCAAGCGCCTGATCGGCCTGGTGACGCTTGGCGCCGCCGCGATATCGCTCGTCGTGGCGCTGCTGTCGCCGCCCGTCTTCACGGCACACGCGACGCTGATGCCGCCCGGCACGCAACAGCAAAGTGGCTCGGCGGCCGCACTCGCGGCGCTCGGCGGCCTCGCCGGTGGACTGGTCGCGAAATCGCCGGACGAGCTCTACGTCGCGCTGCTGAAAAGCGACAGCGTCTACCGCGCGCTCGACCAGCGTTTCGACCTGAAGACGCGCTACAAGGTGAACAACTTCGAGCAACTGCGCAAGACACTGCCTTCTTACGTTCGTGTCCACCTCCGACAAGAAAAGCGGCCTGATCCAGGTCGATGTCGACGATCAGGATCCGAAATTCGCGGCCGACCTGGCGAACGCCCATGAAATCGAGACCAGCAAGGTGCTGGGCCGGCTGGCGGTCTCCGAGGCGCAGCTGCGGGCGGGTCTTCTTCGAGAACCAGCTGAAAGAGACCAAGGAGCACCTGATCAGCGCGGAGATCGACATGCAGCGGGGTCCAGGAGAAGTCCGGCGTGATCGTGCTCGACAAGCAGGCCGAGGCGCTGATCAACGCCGCCGCACAAGTCCGGGCGCTGATCGCAGAACGGCAGGTCCAGTTGAAAGTGCTGCGTGGCGTCGGCGACCGAGCAGAATCCCGAGGTGATCCGCATGGGCACGGAATTGCGGGCCTTGCAGGGCGAGCTGGCGCGGATGGAATCGAGCCAGGGCGGTGCGCCAGGGAGCGCCGTCGACATGCCGGTCGGCAAGCTGCCGGCCGCCTCGATCGACTATGTGCGGGCCCGGCGGCGAACTCAAACTGCAGGAAACGCTGCTCGAGTCGATGGTTCGCCAATACGAGATCGCCAAGCTCGACGAGGCCAAGGAAGGTCCGCAGCTGCAGACGGTCGACATCGCCCTGCCGCCCGACCACAAGTCCAAACCGTCGCGGGCGCTGATCGTGCTGGGGACCACGCTGGTGGCGCTTATTTTGTCGACGGCGTATGTCGTCGTTCGCCGTTACGGCGTCTGGTCACGGGAAAACTACCCCGAGGAGATCCCGGCCCGCGATGCGCTGAGCAGGGCCTGGCGCTGGCGCGGCTGAGAGCGCCTCGGGCCCGCGATCAGTGAAGTGAAAGGAAAGACCGTCGGACGTCGACGCGGAACGGGCGGTTTGCCGACGCAGCTGCCACGTCGGCGACATCTAACAATCGCCGCCCGCCAGGACCCGAGAGAACATCGCGCTGTCGACATTGCCGCCGGTGAGCGCGACGCCGATGCGCTTGCCAGCCCAGCGTTCGCGCTGTTGCAAGGCGCCGGCCAACGACGCCGCGCCCGCGCCTTCCGCGACGTTGTGGGTGTCGGCAAACAGCGCCCGCATGGCGTTGGCCACCTCGGCGTCGGTGACCGAGACCAGCTCGTCGACCTCGCGCAGGATGACGGCAAGCGCCTGCTCGTCGGGAACGCGGCAGGCCATGCCGTCGGCGAGCACCGTCGTGACCGGCGCTTCGATCGCACGCCCGGTACGAAACGACTGCTGATACGCCGTCGCATGGGCCGAGACAACACCGACGATGCGGGTCCGCGCACGGGCGTACCGTCGGGCGGCGACGCAGGCGCAGATGCCGGAGCCCAACCCGATCGGCACGAAGACGACATCGGGGGCGCCTGACGGTGCCAAGGCTTCGAAGAATTCGAGCCAGTAGGTCGCGACGCCGTGCACCAAGTCATCGTGGAACGAGGGTACGGGGTGCAGCGAATGCGCACGGCCGAGCGTCGCTGCATGTTCGCGAGCGGCCTGAAAATCTTCGCCGTATTCGACCAGCTCGGCGCCCAGCGCCCGCATCGCCGCGTTTTTCTCGATCGAATTGCCCTGAGGCACGACGATGGTCGCAGCGAGCCCGAGCCGCCGTGCGGCGAACGCGACCGACTGCCCGTGATTGCCGCGCGTCGCGCAGACCATCCCCCGGCAAGCCAGCGCACGACCGCGCAACGCGTCGACGTACACCAGCCCGCCGCGCAGCTTGAACGCGCCGACGGGGGTGTGGTTCTCGTGCTTGACCCAAACCTCGGCGCCGACCCGGCGCTCCAGCAAAGGCCAGCGGTACTGCGGCGTCGGCGGCATGACGGCCCGGACGGTGCGCATCGCTGCCTGCAGGGCGTCGCGCTCGCCGGTCATCCCAGCACCACCGAGCCGCGGACCACGCTGACACTGCTGCCGCCGACCCACAAGGTCGCGCCGTCATGCTCGATGTGGACACGGCCATCCCGGCCCCACGCAGCGGCCCTGCGAAGCCACGTAGCGCGACGGCGCCGCGCCGCGTTCGATCAGCCATTGCGCCAAGCTCGCATTGGCGCTGCCGGTGACGGGGTCTTCGAAGACCCCGATCGGCGCGGCGAAAGCGCGGACTTCGAAGGCATGGCCCTGGCCCGCACGATGCGGCCCGATGACCGCCACCTTGGCCAGCAACTTGAGCGCGGCGTGGTCGGGCTTCAGACTCAACACCTCCTCGGCCGAGCCCAGCTCCAGGCCGAGCCAGCGTGGGCCGTTGTCCAGCCAGCATGCGGCCACGACCTGTGCCTCGACCAGGCCGAGGGCGGTCAGAACCTGCCGCAGTTCACCCGAATCGACCTCCGCCATCCGCAGCGGCGGCGCGGCGAACGCCAGGCGCGGGCCATCAGGCCGAACGCGTACGAGGCCGGCGGCGCACTGCTGCACCGTCGCCTCGGCCGAGCGAGGCGCCCCACCCGCCTCCCGCCAGGCATGACAACTCCCGAGCGTCGGATGGCCGGCGAAGGGCAGTTCGCCGCCGGGTGTGAAGATGCGAACGCGGTAGTCGGCCTGCGGGTCGGTCGGCTGCAACAGGAAGGTGGTCTCGCTCAGGTTCGTCCAGCGGGCGAAGTCCTGCATCTGGGCGTCGTCGAGCGAATCGCCGCCATGCACGACGGCGAGCGGGTTGCCCTTCAACGGCACCGCGGTGAAAACGTCGACCTGGGTGAATTGAAAGTTCATGACGTGCCGCACCTCAGTTCGTGGCCAACGCCTGCGCCAGCACGCGGACGCCGCGCTCGATCTCGGGCGGCGCCACGGTGACGAAGGAGAGTCGCAGGGTGTGGTGCATCGGTGACGCGGCGAAGAACGCCGCGCCCGGAACGTAGGCCACGCCGAGTTCGATGGCCCGCGGCAACAACGCCGCGGCGTCCATGTGCGGCGGCAGTTCCAGCCAGAAGAACATGCCGCCGCTCGGCACGGCCCAGCGGCAACCCGGCGGCATGTGCGCGTCGAGCGCCGCCCGCATGGCGTCGCGTTGCGCCTTGTACCGGCGGCGGATCGTCGGCACGTGCGCGTCGAGAAAACCATTGCGGATGACCTCGTGGACGATGCGCTGGTTGAAGCCGGGCGTGTGCAGGTCGGCGGCCTGCTTGGCCTGCAGCAGTTTCGGTGCCAGCACCGCGGGGGCCACGATGTAGCCGAGACGCAAACCTGGCGCGAGCACCTTCGAGAACGAACCGAGGTAGACGGTGCCCTGGGGCCAGCGCGACGCGATCGGCGGCGGCGGCGGCGCGTCGAACCACAGGTCGCCGTACGGGTTGTCTTCGACGATCGGCAACCCGAGGTCGGCGGCAGCTTCGGCGAGTGCCGCCCGGCGCGATTCGCTCATGCATCGGCCGCTCGGATTCTGGAAGTTGGGCAGCAGGTAGAGGAAGCGCGCGCCCTCGGCGGCCCGCAACCCTTCCGGCAAAGGGCCCTCTTCGTCGCAGGGCACGGTGATGACCTCGGGCTCGTAGGCCGCAAACGCCTGCAACGCGCCGAGGTAGGTCGGCGCCTCGACCGCGATGCGGCTGCCGGCATCGATCAACACCTTGCCGACGAGGTCGAGCCCCTGCTGCGAACCGGTCGTGATCAACACCTGTGAGGCGTCGACCGCCATGCCCTGACGCGCCATCTGCGCCGCGACCCACTCGCGCAGCGGCGCGAAGCCTTCGCTCGCCGCGTACTGCAAGGCCTCGCGCGGCGCCTCGGACAGCACCCGGTCGCAGGCCGCGCGCATTTCCTCCACCGGAAAGCCGTCGGGCGAGGGCAAGCCGCCAGCCAGCGAGATGATGCCCGGGCGCTCGGTGATCTTCAGGATCTCGCGCAGGATCGACGGGTTCATCCGTTCGGCGCGGCGCGCCATCTGCCAGGGTGTAGAGGCGGGAGACGCGGGCATCATGAGATCCTCGATAGTGGGGAGGGAATAGTGGGGAGGGAATGGCGGTCGGCATCTTCTTGCCGACGAAGACGACGGCGATCACCGCCCGTGAGCACAGCAGCGTCGTGACGTCGAGCCTTTCGCCGAGCACCGGTACCGCGAACCACCGTGACAAAAAGGGCTGCACGAGTTGCACCGTCCATGGCAAAAGTGTAGGCCCCTGACCAGCACAGAGCCGATACACTTCGACGCAGGTTTCTCTCATCTGTACTGCTTCCAACACCCGCACATCGATTGCCATGACGAGTCTTCCCGCGGCCACCGTGCCGCTTTCGCGCAGCGCCGATGCCAGCCTGACCGAACAACTCGCCAGCCGTTTTGCCGAGCGCATCCGCCAACGCCTGCTGGCGCCCGGCGCTCGCCTGCCATCGGTGCGCGAATGTGCACGGCGCCACGCGGTCAGCCCGCACACGGTGGTGGCGGCCTACGACCAGTTGCTGGCTCGCGGGCTGGTCGAAGCCCGCAAGCAACGCGGCTTTTTCGTGCGTGACACCGCGGCGGCCCGCGCCCCGTCCCAGGTTCACGGCAGTGAACGGGCGGCGACCCTGCCCTTGCCGGTGAGCGCCACGACGCTGATCCGCGGCATGTTCCAGCCTGCCGGCGCCACGCCGATGCCGGCGCTCGGCACGCTGCCGGCGGATTGGCTCGATTTGCCCTTGCTCGCCGGCGCCCTGCGAAAAGTTTCGACCGGCGCGCAGCTCGGCGCCGTGTCGTTGCGCTACGGCGACCCGGCCGGTGAACCGCGACTGCGCCAGGCACTCGCCACCAAGCTCAGCGACTTCGGCGTCAATGCCGCGCCGGAGCAGATCATCACGACGATCGGGGCGACGCATGCGCTCGACGTGGTGACCCGCACCCTGCTGCGCGCAGGCGACAGCGTGCTGGTCGACGAGCCGGGCTGGTCGGTCGAATATGCCAGGCTGGCGGCGATGGGGCTGCGCCTGCTGCCGGTGCCACGCGGCGAGGACGGCCCGGATCTGGCCGCGATGCAGCGCCTGATCGAAGCGCAGAAACCGTCGCAGCGGCCCCGGCTCTACATCACCGTCTCGGTGCTGCACAACCCGACGGGTGCGTCACTTTCGCTGCAGGCCGCGCACAAGGTGCTGCAGCTGGCCCAGAAGCACGATCTCTACATCGTCGAAGACGACACCTATGCCCATCTGGCGCCGGCTCACCTGCCCCGCATGGCCGCGCTCGATTCGCTCGAGCGAACGATCTACGTGTCGGGGTTTTCGAAGATCCTGGTGCCCAACTGGCGGGTGGGGTTCGCCGCCGCGCCGCTGGCGCTCGTCGACCGGCTGGTCGACACCAAGCTGCTCTCCACCCTCACCACCCCCGGCATCACCGAGCTGGCACTGGCACATTGCCTGGAGCACGGTCTCCTGCGTCGCCATGCCGAACGGGTGCGGGGCCGGCTCGCCGAGGCGCGCGAGCGCACCGTCAAACTGGCGCTCGCGCATGGCTGTCGGTTCGCGGCCCCGCCGCGGGGACTGTTCGGCTGGGTCGATGCGGGGGTGGACACCGAGTGGTTGGCGCAACTGCTGCTCGACAGCTGGTTGATCGCCCCCGGCGCGCTGTTTCATGCCACGCATCGACCGAGCACCTTGATGCGCATCAATTTCGCGACCTCTCAAGATGCGCGTTTCTGGCGGGCGCTCGACCATGCGCGGGCGCAACGCCGAATGTGAACTCGGTTCGTGCGGTATCTGGTTGTTTCCCGAGCCCCAAGACAAGCGAGAATCTGCTCCAAATGCATGGCGAACTCTTCGACTCGACCATCCCGTTCGGCGAACCCGAATTGCTGCGGGCCAGCGGCTTTCGCCTCTACCTGGATGAACTCGACGCCGAAAGCAGCCAGCTCGGTCTGAACAGCAGGGTCTCGGCGCTCAGCCCATCGCTGCAGGCCGACCTCATGCGCTTCGAGCAGGACGGCGCTGGCTCGGAAGCCATGGAAGTGATCGCTGCGTGCATGAGGCATTCCAAGAGAGTGGTCATTCACTTGCAGTGGGGTCGGAAGGTGTTGCCACTGACCATCTTTCCGGACCAGCGACTGCTTCATTGCCCGGTCGACGTCGGCGAGCTGATCGAAGCGCAACTGCCCCAGTTGCGCGTGATGCACATCGAACCGGCGCTGCTCCGCCCGCCCGACGACCCGGTCAGGTCGCTGGTTGGCGAGGCGGAGCAGTACCAACCCCTCGGACCGTTGCTCTGGGAATTGGCGATGCGGGGGTCTCGCCGCGACCTGCTGCCGGAAATCGCCGGCCCGGCGGTCTATCGCGTCGCCCCGGGCCTCGATATTCGTTCCCTGCCGGCCAGTGGCGCATTGAAGGCCAGCATTGAGCGGCTGCGGCGACAGACGGCTCATCTGGGCGAGATCGCGTCCTGGCCGGCCTTCAACCGCGAACGGGCCGCCCGGCTGTTGAACGCGATCTATCTGCAAACGGGATTGATGATCAGCCGCTCGCACCCCGACGCGATCCGCGAGAGCCGATTCGGCGGACTTTGACGATGGCCCGCTACCGCGAACCCAGAAGTTCCCAGCGCTCCATCGCCACCAGCAGCTCCGCATCGATCCTGGCGTGACGCGTCTGGGCCTCGCTGACCCGTGCCGGCTCTTTGCTGTAGGACGCCGGCTTGGCGAGAAAGTCGGCGAGCCGCGTCTGCTCGGCCTCGAGCGCCTCGATTCGTTGCGGCAATTCGTCCAGCTCGCGCTGCTCCTTGTAGCTGAGTTTTCGGGCTTTCGCCGGCGCCACGGCGGCTGAGGCAGCGCCGGTCCCACTCGACTCCGGTCGGCGCGCCGGCGCCCCTGCGGCGCTCGCCGCGCGGGCCGCCTGATCGCGCAACTGCTTCGCCCGGTCGCGCTGGATCTTCCAGTCCTCGTAGCCGCCCTCGTATTCACGCCAGCGGCCCGGCGACTCGTCGCCTTCCCAGACGATCGTGCTGGTGACGACGTTGTCGAGGAAGCGCCGGTCGTGGCTGACGAGAAAGACGGTGCCGGCATAGCCCTGCAGCAGTTCTTCCAGCAGCTCGAGCGTGTCGATGTCGAGGTCGTTGGTCGGCTCGTCGAGCACCAGCACATTGGCCGGCAACGCGAAGAGGCGCGCCAGCAGCACCCGGTTGCGCTCGCCGCCGCTCAAGGTGCGGACCGGCGAGTTGGCCCGCTCCGGTGAGAACAGGAAGTCGTTCAGATAGCTCATCACGTGCTTCTTCTGGCCATTGAACTCCACCCATTCGCTGCCCGGGCTGATGGTGTCGGCGAGCGTCGCGTCGAGATCGAGCGTGCTGCGCATCTGGTCGAAGTAGGCGACTTCGAGCTTGGTGCCCTGGCGGATCGTGCCGGCGGCCGGCTGCAACTCGCCGAGGATCAGCTTCAGCAAGGTGGTCTTGCCGGCACCGTTCGGTCCGATCAGGCCGACCTTGTCGCCGCGCAGGATCGTCGCGCTGAAATCCTGGACGATGATCTTCTCCGGGAAGCGCAGCGACACGTCCTTGAGTTCGGCGACGATCTTCCCGCTCTGCGCGCCCGAATCGATGTCCAGCCGCACCTGGCCGAGCGAGTCGCGACGTTTCTGCCGGTCGGCACGCAGCACTTCCAGACGCTGGATGCGGGCGACGCTGCGGGTGCGGCGCGCCTCCACGCCCTTTCGGATCCAGACCTCTTCCTGGGCGAGCAGCTTGTCGGCGCGGGCGTTGGCGAGCGCGTCCGACGCCAGCTGCTCTTCCTTCATCCGCTCGTAGGCGCTGAAGTTGCCGGGGTAGCTGCGGATGATGCCGCGGTCTAGCTCGACGATGCGGGTCGCGACGCCGTCGAGGAAGGCCCGGTCGTGGGTGATCAGCATCACGCTGCCCCGGAACGAGCGCAGCAACTCTTCCAGCCAGGCGATCGAGTCGAGGTCGAGGTGGTTGGTCGGCTCGTCGAGCAACAGCACGTCCGGCACCGCGACCAGCGCCTGGGCGAGCGCGACGCGCTTTTTCATGCCGCCGGAGAGCTGGCCGATCTCGCGCGTGCCGTCGAGGTGGAGCTGCGCGAGCGTGGTGTCGACCCGCTGCTCCCAGGTCCAGGCGTCGAGCGCCTCGATGCGGGTCTGCAGCGCATCGAGGTCGCTGCCGTCGGCATGTTCCTCGTAGGCCTGGCGCACCGCGCGCGCCTCGGCGACACCGAGACTGACGGCCTCGAAGACGCTGTGCCCCGGTTCGAACGACGGCTCCTGCGGCACATAGCAGATGCGCACGCCCTGCGTCATCTGCAGCAGCCCGTCGTCGAGCTTTTCGAGCCCGGCGATGACCTTCAGCAGCGACGACTTGCCGGCGCCGTTGCGGCCGATCAGGCCGAGCCGTTCACCGGTGTCGAGTGAAAAGGCCGCACCATCGAGGAGGGCGACGTGGCCGAAGGCGAGGTGGGCGTTGGAGAGGGAAAGTACAGCCATGGGCTCACGCGCGGCCGCCGCGCATCACGCGCAGGGCCTTGAGGGAAAACACCGATTATCCCCGGCCGGTCCGCGGCGCCGCGACGCCGGCCTCCAGCGCATCGATGAATCGCTTCGCGACATCGACGCCCGTCTGCTCGGTGATCTCCTGGAACCCGGTCGGGCTGGTGACGTTGATCTCGGTCAGGCAGTCACCGATCACGTCGAGCCCGATCAGCATCAGGCCGCGGGCGGCCAGCACCGGGCCGATCGCCTCCGCGATCTCGCGGTCACGCGGGCTCAAGGGTTGCGCGACCCCCTTGCCGCCGACCGCGAGGTTGCCGCGGATCTCGCTGCCCTGCGGAATCCGCGCGAGTGCATGCGGCACCGGCTGGCCATCGATCACCAGGATGCGCTTGTCGCCCTTGACGATCTCGGTCAGGTAGCGCTGCACCATCACGCTCTGCGCACCGCCGCGGTTGAGCGTTTCGGTGATGCTGCCGAGGTTGAGCCCGTCGGGGCCGACACGGAAGATGCCCATGCCGCCCATGCCGTCGAGCGGCTTCAGGATGATGTCCTTGTGCTCGGCGTGGAAGCGTTTGATCTCGGCCTCGCTGCGGGTCACGAGCGTCGGCGTGATGAACTGCGGGAATTCGAGAATGGCGAGCTTCTCGGGATGGTTGCGCAGCGCCGCCGGCCGGTTGAAGACGCGCGCGCCTTCGCGTTCGGCCTGTTCGAGGAGGTGGGTCGCGTAGAAATACTCGCTGTCGAACGGCGGGTCCTTGCGCATCACGACCGCGCCGACCTCGGCGAGCACGACGGTTTGCCGTCCGCCGCCCTGCGGCTCGAACCAGTCGCGCGAGTCGCCGGTCAGCGTGAACGCCCGCGCCGGGGCGCTGACCTGCGAGCCGCGCAGCCAGGTCACGTCCTGGGCCTCGCAGGCCAGCAATTCGTGGCCGCGCGAGGCGGCCTCGCGCATCATCGCGAAGGTCGAGTCCTTGTAAGATCTTGAAGGTCTCGAGCGGGGTCGGCGACGAAACAGCAGTTTCATGGGCAACGCCTTCAGGGTCGGGGTCTGACAACCGCCAGGGGCCGCCACTGTTGCACAAAAAGCGCGAGGGCGCCCGCCACCACGCCCCAGAACGCCGAGCCGATACCGGCCAGGCTGACGCCGCTCAAGGTGACGAGGAAGGTGATGAGCGAAGCCTCGCGGTAGGTCTCTTCCTTCAAGGCCATCGCCAGGCCACCGCCGATGCTGCCGAGCAAGGCGAAGCCGGCGATCGCGACGACCAGTTCATGCGGAAACGCCGTCAACAGGCCGGTCACCGCGGCGCCGAAGAGACCGATGAAGCAGTAGAGCAGGCCGCAGGACGCCGCGGCGACGTAACGCCGGTCGGCGTCCGGGTGCGCTTCCCGGCCCATGCAGATCGCCGCGGTGATCGCCGACAAATTGAGCGCGTAGCCACCGAACGGCGCCAGAACCAAGGTCGCGAGCCCGGTCAGGCTGATCAGCCTGGAGATCGGCAGCACGTAGCCGGCCGCCCGGATGGCCGCGACGCCGGGCAGGTTCTGCGACGCCATCGTGACGATGAACAGCGGCAAGGCCAGGCTGATCGACGCGCGCCAACTGAACTCCGGCAGGGTGAACACCGGCAAGGTCAGTCCCCACGAAATGCCGCTCAGGTGCAACCGTCCCTGCGCCGTCGCGAAGACGATGCCGACGAGCAGCACGCCGGGCACCGCGTAGCGGGGCCAAAGGCGCCGGCCGCAAAGATACGCGGCCAGCATCGCCGCCACCAGCATGAAGGACGAGGTCAGCGCCACGAACGCATCCAGACCGAAGCGGGTCAGCACACCGGCGAGCAGGGCACTGGCGATCGGCATCGGGATGTGGTTCAACATCTTTTCGAAGCCGCCGGTGACGCCGAACAGCAGAATCAGGGCGGCGCAGACGATGAAGGCACCGGTCGCCTGCGCCATGCCGAAATGCCCGGCCACCCCGGCCGTCGCCAACACCGCAGCGCCGGGCGTGCTCCAGGCGACCATCACCGGCTTCTTCAGCCAGAGCGACGGCAACAAGGTGCACAGGCCCATGCCGAGGCCGAGCGCCCAGATCCAGGAGGCCGTTTGTGCGGGCGTGGCGCCGAGCGCACTGGCCGCCTGGAAGACGATGGCGACCGAGCTGGTGAACCCCACCAGCACCGCCACGAAGCCGGCGGTCACCGCGGAGAGGGAAATGTCCGCGAGACAGGCGCTTGGGCGCGACGGGGGACCAGAGGGGCGCATGCGCCGAGGATAGCGTCCCGCCAGGACGCGTCACGCCCGGCCGATCTCAGATTTGAACCTTGCTGCCGAGCTCGACCACCCGGTTGGCCGGCAGGTTCAGGAAATCCGGCGCCGACGCGGCGTTGCGGTGCATGCTCGCGTAGAGCTTCTCGCGCCACGGGGCCATGCCGGCGCCGAGCGTCGGCACGATGGTCGCGCGCGACAGGAAGAACGACGTCGTCATCGGGTCGAGCACGATGCCCGTCTGCTGCAACGTGTCGAGCGCGGCGGGCACATCGACATCGTTTTTGAAGCCGAAGTTCAACGTGACCGACCAGCATCCTTCGCACAGGTTGACGACGGTGGCCCGCTGCTCGGGCGGCACCCAAGGGACTTCGAGGGTGTTGACCTTGACGAAGACATTCGTCTCATGCAGCACGTGGTTGTGCTTCAGGTTGTGAAGGAGTGCGGTCGGCGTCATGTCACTCTCGCCGTTCAGAAACACCGCGGTCCCCGGCGCCCGCATCGGCGGCTCGAGCATGACGCTGTTCAAAAACGGCTTCAACTCGATCGCGTCGGCGCGCAGGCTGGCCGACAGCATGTCCCGGCCACGCGCCCAGGTGACCATGCCGGTGAAGATCAGGCCGCCGATCACGAGCGGGAACCATCCCCCCTGGACGATCTTCATCAGGTTGGCCGAGAAGAACATCAGGTCGATGACGAAAAAGAAGCCGGTCGCGAGCAGGGTCGGCAGCAGCTTGAAACCCCAGGCGTAGCGCAGCACGAAGAAGGTCAGGAAGGTCGTGATCAGCATGGTTCCGGTGACCGCGATGCCGTAGGCGGAGCCGAGCGCCGTCGATGAACGGAACCCGACGACCGCCCCGATCACGGCGAGCAGCAAGGCGGTGTTCACCGAGGGCACATAGATCTGGCCCACTTCCCGGACCGAGGTGTGGGTGATCCGCATGCGGGGCAAGAACCCGAGCTGGATCGCCTGCTTGGTCATCGAAAAAGCGCCCGAGATGACCGCCTGCGAAGCAATCACGGTCGCGAGCGTCGCCAGCATCACGATCGGAATGAGTGCCCACTGCGGATACATCCGGAAGAACGGGTTCTCGAGCGCGGCGGGCGTTGAAATGAGCAAGGCGCCCTGACCGAAATAATTGAGGCCGAGCGCCGGCAGCACCATCGCGAACCAGGATAGCCGCACCGGCCCGGCGCCGAAGTGACCCATGTCGGCATAGAGCGCCTCGGCGCCGGTCAACGCCAGCACGACGGAGCCGAGGGCGACGAACGCGAGCCAGCGATGCCGGATGGCAAAGCCCAGCCCCTCCAGTGGATTGAGCGCCGCGAGGATGGCCGGTTCGCGGAGCAGGTGGAAGACGCCCGTCACGGCAAGCAACAGAAACCAGACCACCATCACCGGCCCGAAGACCAGGCCGATGCCCGCGGTGCCCCGCTTTTGCAACATGAAAAGCATGACCAGCACCACCAGCGTGATTTGCACGACGTAGGGCGTCAGCGCCGGTGTCGCCAGCTCCAGGCCTTCGACGGCGGAGAGGACCGAAATCGCCGGCGTGATGACGCCGTCGCCATAGAAAAGTGCCGCACCGAACACACCGATCATCAACAGCGCCGGGCGCAGCCGCGGCCGGTCGCCGACCGACGACGCCGCCAGCGAGAGCAGCGCCATGATGCCGCCTTCGCCGTGGTTGTCGGCGCGCATGATCAAGGTCACGTATTTCAAGGTGACGACGACCATCAGCGACCAGAAGATCAGCGACACGATGCCGACGATGTTCGCCGGATTGAGCGGCAGCCCGCTGGTCGGGTCGAACACGGTCTTCATGACATACAACGGGCTGGTGCCGATGTCGCCATAGACCACCCCGAGCGCACCCATGGTCAGGGCAGCAAGGCTGGAACGGTCGGTGTTGCTGCGCACGAAAACGAGGCCCCGGGCAGAGTCGCGGGGATTAGTAAGACAGCAGGCGATTTTGCGCCCGAGTCGGCAGGGCAATGTTCCCGGCGACGGCGAGCCGCCGCGACCCGCTACTCATAGACCTCGGCATCGGGGTCTGTCGCCTCCAGCTCGTAGCTCGCGGCCACCATCGCCAGCCTGGCGATCACGCCGTACATGTAGAACCGGTTCGGGGCGCTGGCGCCCGGTTTGGCGCCCGGGCGAGGAAGCTGGTTGTGCTCGGCAAACGCCAGCGGCACGAAGCTCGCGCCCGGTGAGTTCAGGTTCTCGTCGATTCCGCGCTCGGCGTTGATACGGTAGAAGCCGCCGACGACATAGCGATCGATCATGTACACCACCGGTTCGGCCACCGCATCGTTGACCCTTTCATGCGTCGGCACCCCTTCCTGCAGGATGACCTCGGAGACGG
Organism: Rhytidiadelphus loreus; assembly: GCA_947034895.1. NCBI lineage: Eukaryota > Viridiplantae > Streptophyta > Bryopsida > Hypnales > Hylocomiaceae > Rhytidiadelphus > Rhytidiadelphus loreus. The sequence continues at coordinate 24,933 of CAMQQG010000279.1, read as the reverse complement.
CCCTGCCGTCCTTGATCACGCTCATCTTGTTGCGCGTGCGGCGACTCAGATCGGCGAGCTCCTTCGGGTCCCGGACGGTCATGATCCCCATGCCATAGGTGCCCGCGTCGGCTTTGACAATGATGAACGGCTTTTCCTGAATGCCGTACTCCTTGTACTTGCGGCGAATCTTGGCGAGCAGCGCTTCGGCCTGCGTCATCAGCAATTCTTCGCCACCGCCCTCGTCGAAATTCAACTCACCGCAGCGCGCGTACAGGGGGTTGATGAGCCAAGGGTCCATGCCGAGGAGCTTGGCGAACTTCTTCGCGATTTCCTCGTAGGCATGGAAGTGGTGGGTCTTGCGGCGGACGGCCCAGCCGGCATGCAACGGCGGCAGCAGGTACTGCTCATGCAAGCCTTCGAGAATGCGCGGCACGCCGGCGGAGAGATCGTTGTTGAGGAGGATGGTGCACGGATCGAAGTCCTTCAGCCCCAAGCGGCCACGCGTGCGCACCAGCGGCTCCACGGTCAGCGCGCTGCCGTCGGCCAGTGCGATGTCAGTGGGCTTGGTCACCGCCTCGTCGAGCGAGCCCAGACGCACGTTGAGCCCCGCCTGGTGGAAGATCTGCACCAGGCGCTGGACGTTCGCGAGATAGAAGGTATTGCGGGTGTGGTTCTCCGGAATGAGCAGCAGGTTCTTGGCTTCCGGACAGATCTTCTCGATCGCGGCCATGGCCGCCTGCACCGCCAGCGGCAGCATCTCGAGGGTCAGGTTGTTGAAGCCGCCAGGAAACAGATTGGTGTCGACCGGCGCCAACTTGAAGCCGGCGTTGCGCAGGTCGACCGAGGTGTAGAACGGCGGCGTGTGCTCCATCCACTCGAGGCGAAACCACCGTTCGATCGCCGGCAGCGACTCCAGAATGCGCTGCTCCAACTCGTTGATCGGGCCAGTCAGCGCGGTGATGAGATGTGGAACCATGGCATGAACCCGAGCCCGTTGAAAGAACGCCCCAGACCACGACTGACGTCGTCCGCCCCCCAAAGGGAGACAAGGCCCAGTGGCAACGCCCTATTGGCTCATGAACGTCTGGAAAGCTGTCCAGGATTCTAGGCATACGGGATAACGCTCGGTCGGAACAAACGTGTCGGACAAAGACCCGAGAATGGAAAAGGGCTACCGAAGCAGCCCTTTAATCACCGAGAAGGCGTTGCACCGCAACCCCCGCCCTCGTCTTCCGCGAAGCGCTAGGTGTGATACGCCGTTTCGCCGTGGGTCGTGATGTCCAGCCCCTCGCGCTCGTCTTCTTCACTGACCCGCAGTCCGATCGTCTTGTCGACGATGAAGTAGGACACGAATGCCACGACGCCGGACCAGACGATCGTCAGCAGCACCGCTTTCAACTGGATCCAGACCTGCGAGCCGATCGCCACCGAGCCGACGGTCGCGGTGACCCAGTCGGTGACCTGCCCCGGGCCACCGAGTGCCTGCGTGTTGAAGACGCCGGTCAGCAGCGCGCCGGTGATACCGCCAACGCCGTGAACGCCGAACACGTCGAGCGAATCGTCCGCGCCGAGGATCTTCTTCAGGCCGGTGACACCCCAGAGGCAGGCGAAACCGGCGATGAAGCCGATGACGATCGCCCCCATCAGGCCGACATTGCCCGCCGCCGGCGTGATCGCCACCAGCCCTGCCACGGCTCCGGAAGCGGCCGCCAGCATCGACGCCTTGCCCTTCGTCAGCGCTTCACCCAGGCACCAGGCCAGCACCGCCGCGGCAGTCGCCGAGAAGGTGTTCATGAAGGCGAGCGTCGCGCTGTTGCCGGCCTCGAGCGCCGAACCGGCGTTGAAGCCGAACCAGCCCACCCACAACAGCGAGGCACCGACCATCGTCAGGGTCAGCGAGTGCGGCGTGAACGCTTCCCGGCCGAAGCCGACGCGCTTGCCGATCATGATGGCACCCACCAAACCGGCCACCGCGGAGTTGATGTGCACCACCGTGCCGCCAGCGAAGTCGAGCGCGCCCATCTGGAACAGATAGCCGGCCTTGGCGGCCGTCGCCTCGACGACATCTTTGCTGCTGTAGGCGTCAGGTCCCATCCAGAACCAGACCATGTGCGCGATCGGCGTGTAGCTGAAGGTGAACCAGAGCACCATGAACGCCAGCACCGCCGAGAACTTGGCACGTTCTGCGAAGGCACCGACGATCAGGCAGCAGGTGATGCCGGCGAAGGTCGCCTGGAACGCCATGTACAGCAACTCAGGAATATAGACGCCCTTGCTGAAGGTGGCGGCCATCGCCATGCTGCCGTCCGCCGGATTGAAGAGGCCTTTCATGAACACCCGGTCGAAGCCGCCGATGAACGCATTGCCCTCGGTGAACGCCAGGCTGTAGCCGTAGATGCACCACAAGACAACGATCAGCGAGAACGTGACCATCACCTGCATCAGGATCGACAGCATGTTCTTGCTGCGCACCAGACCGCCGTAGAAGAGGGCGAGGCCCGGCACCGTCATCATGATGACGAGCAAGGTGGAGACGAGCATCCAGGAGACGTCGCCCTTGTTGGCGACGGGCGTGGACGCCGCGCCGGACGCGGCGGATGCCGCATCCGCGGCACCGGACGCCGCCGTGCCAGGCAGGATGGCGGTGACCGCGGCCGACGCGCTTTTCTCGACCGCCGTGGCTGCTGAAGACGCGGCGCCCTCGACGGCGGCCACCGCGCCGGAGGCGGGTGCAGACGCCGCGTCCTGGGCGAATGCCGTGCCGGCGATGCCCGAGAGGCCGAGCGCAGCGATGCCCAGCGTCAGGGAAGCAAATAGTTTTCTCATGGTCGTCTTGTTCCTCGTTTTTTTTTCAGGCAATCAAAGCGCGTCTTTACCGGTCTCGCCGGTGCGGATCCGCACCACCTGCTCGAGCGAAGAGACGAAGACCTTGCCGTCACCGATCTTGCCGGTGCGGGCGGCGCTCTCGATGGCCTCGATCACACGGTCGACGATGGCGTCGTCGACCGCCGCCTCGATCTTCACCTTCGGCAGGAAGTCGACCACGTACTCGGCGCCGCGGTAGAGCTCGGTGTGGCCCTTTTGCCGGCCGAAGCCCTTGACTTCTGTCACCGTGATGCCCTGCACGCCGATCGCGCTCAAAGCCTCACGCACTTCGTCGAGCTTGAACGGCTTGACGATCGCGGTCACCATTTTCATGGATCGATCCTTTCAATGAAAAGTGGATAGAGGGCGGCATGCCGGCCGCGAGACCGGGACGTCGCCGGGTGGATTACATCGTCTTGGAAATGGTGGCGATGAAGCGCGCCTTGTTGATGTCACCGTAGAAGCCGCGCTTGTTGGCGCCGGCGATGGCCCCGGCGAGCGAGAAGCCGCTGCCGAGGTCGTAGGTGGCGCCGGCCTTGTAGTCGTAATAGCTGGGCTGACCGGCTTCGCGAATGGCGCTGGAGAAGTGCGTGTAGCCGACATGGGCGTTCGCCGTCAGCCCCTTGATGACTTCATAGTTCGCGGACAGGTCGAGGTAGCCCGTGCCCCGGCCGCTCGGACGATCGATCGACGTCGTGCTCAGGGACTGGATGACGTGGCCCGCGGCGAAGTAGTCCTTGGACACGGTCCCGGAATACTTCAACGAAAGAAAGCTGTACGTCAGCGCGGCGTACAGCTCGGTCACGTTGGCGGCAGTGGCATGCGGGTAGTAGTACTGAAGGATGCCGACGTCGTAGGTCAGGTCCTTGACGATCTCGCCGCGGTAGCCGCCGTAGAAATCCATCTCGATGTTGCCGTTGAGCATCAGCCCGGGGGTTTCCGACGGCCAGCCGATGCTCGAGTTCCAGTTGCCGACGTAGAAGCCGTTCATCGAATAATCGAAGCCGCCCTGCACGGCCGGGCTGAAGCCACGGTCCGGGTTCACATTGCCCTGGTCCTGGCCGCGGAACTTGTAGTTCGACGTGACGTTGATGTTGGCGGTCAAGGGCGACGGCGCAGGGTCCTCGGCACGAGCGGCAGCGCTCAAGGTGGAAGCGACCGCGAGGAGGAGCAGTGTCTTGTTCATGTGGAGAATCTCCAGGAAGTTTTGTTTGCCAAAGCGGGTTACCCCGTGGTTTGCACGATGTGTGCCAGCGAGGTTTTAAACTGCGAAGCCCCGGTGCAACCCGACGCGACGCGAAATACCAACGCATTGCACCAGTAGCATGCGGGCGTGGCGAGCGCCCTTGTTTGGTGCTGCGGGGACAATGTTTGATCACCGAACCGCTTCATTCTTCGCGACCCGACCATGTCCCTCGCCGTCATCCACAGCCGGGCACTTCACGCCCTGGACGCGGCCGAGGTCACCGTCGAAGTGCACCTGGCGAACGGCCTGCCGAGCTTCACCTTGGTCGGCCTCGCCGACACCGAAGTCAAGGAAGCGCGCGAGCGCGTGCGGGCCGCGCTGCAGAACAGCGGCCTCGAATTTCCGGGGAATAAACGCATCACCGTCAACCTGGCACCGGCCGACTTGCCGAAGGAATCGGGGCGCTTCGACCTGCCGATCGCGGTCGGCATCCTCGCCGCCAGCGGCCAGCTCGATGCGGCGCGGCTCGCCGGATTCGAGTTCGCGGGCGAGTTGTCGCTCGCCGGCGACCTGCGGCCGGTGCGCGGCGCCCTCGCCATGGCGCTGGCGCTGCGGCGGCGCACCGGTGACCGCGCCCGCGCGTTGGTGCTGCCGCTGGCGAGCGCCGAAGAGGCGGCGCTGGTCAACGGCCTCGCGATCCACGGCGCCGGGCACCTGCTCGACGTGGTTCGTGCGTTCGCGCCGGGCGATGCCACGCTCATCGAACCCCTGCCGCTCGCCCACTCGCCGACGGCAGGCGCAGCGCCCGCGCTTCCCGAGCTGCGCGAGGTGAAGGGCCAGACTGCCGCCAAGCGCGCCTTGGAGATCGCGGCCGCCGGCGGCCACAGCGTCCTGATGATGGGCCCGCCCGGGACCGGCAAGTCGATGCTCGCGCAGCGCTTCGCGGCGTTGCTGCCGCCGATGACGCAGGACGAGGCGCTCGAATCGGCAGCCGTGCTGAGCCTCTCCGGTTCCTTCTCGATCGAGCGCTGGGGCCAGCGGGTGTTTCGTGCGCCGCACCACACGGCCTCGTCGGTCGCGTTGGTCGGCGGGGGTTCGCCGCCGCGCCCGGGTGAAATTTCGCTCGCGCACCACGGCGTCATCTTCCTCGACGAGTTGCCCGAGTTCCAGCGTTCGGCCCTGGAGGCGCTGCGTGAGCCGATGGAGACCGGCCGCATCGTCATTTCCCGCGCGGCCCGGCAGGCCGAGTTCCCGGCCCGCTTCCAGTTGATCGCCGCGATGAACCCCTGCCCCTGCGGCCACCTCGGCAGCCCGCTGCGGGCCTGCCGCTGCACACCGGATGCGATCGACCGTTATCAGGCGCGCATCAGCGGCCCGCTGCTCGACCGCATCGACGTGCAGGTCGAAGTGCCGGCCGTGGCACCGGAGGCACTCGCCCGGGCGCCGGACGGCGAGACCAGCGCCGTGGTCGCCGCCCGCGTGACGGCCGCCCACGACCGTGCGCTGCAGCGGCAAGGCTGCGCCAATGCGGCGCTCGCAGGCGATCTGCTCGATGAGCATGCGGCACTCGACGAGCCGACCTCACAGTTCCTGCAAACCGCCGCCCGCCGCCTCGGCTGGTCGGCACGCGGCTTTCACCGCGCATTGCGAGTCGCTCGCACGATCGCCGATCTGGCGGGATCCGGGACGATTCGAACCCAGGACCTGGCTGAAGCGATTCAGTACCGGCGCGTCCTCAACTCATGAAACCGAGGTTGCGCACCGACGTGTCGAACTGGGACAGGTTCGGAAAAATGCTCAGCGCGTCGGTGGGCGAGACGCCGAACCAGTTCGCGAGCGTGGCACCGAGCTGATCGACCGAGGTCTGCGGCAGCAGGCTGCCGTTGCCGAGCTGGTCGGGGCTGCTGTCGAAGTTGTTGTTGTTCGCGTTCTTGGCGCCGAGGGTCGGGAAACGGCCGTACAGGTCGCCGCCCTTGACCGCACCGCCCATCACGAAGTGGTGCGCGCCCCAGCCATGGTCGGTGCCGTCGCCGTTGCTGGTGAAGGTGCGGCCGAAGTCGCTGGCGGTGAAGGTGGTGACCTTGCTCGACGCCCCCATGCCGACCAGCGTGGTGTCGAAGTAGCGCATCGCCTGCGCGAGGCGGGCGTACAGGTCGGCGTTGTTGCGGTTTTCGTTGTCGTGCGAATCGAAGCCGCCGAGGCTGACGAAGAACACCTGCCGCTTGGCCGAGACGCCGGCGGCGGTGCTCGCGTCGATCATGCGCGCCACGACTTGCAGTTGCTGGGCCAGCGCGTTGAATGCCGAGGCGCCGGTCAGCGGGTTGACGTACATCAGCTTCGGGTCGGTGCTAGCGCTGTAGGTCGCCGCGGGCGTGCCGAACAGCGGGTCGCTCGGCGCCTTCAATGCCGTGCGCAGGACCAGCTCGGCGTCGATCGAACGCTGCGCCACCGCGGCCAGATCGGTTTCGAACACATGGCCGCCGCGGGTGCTGCCGACGATGCGCTGCATCGACGCGGCGACATCGGCGGAGCCGAAGATCTTGCCGTTGCCGTCCGCGCCCATGCGGATCGCGCCGTTGACGCCGACCTGGTACTGCTGCACCGTCTGACCGGACAGCCAGGCCGCGTTGCCGCTGGCCGAGATCGAGGTGAAGATGGCGCGGCCGTTCTGGGCCGCCAGCAGGTCGCCCATGCGCCCGCCCCAGCCGATGGTGCCGCCCTCGGGATGGAAGGTCTGCCAGGTGTTTTGCTGGTCGTTGTGCGAGAAGAGGCTCGCCGGCCGCGGGAACGTCGCCTGCGCGTACTGCGCCTTGGTGGTCGGCATGACGAGCGGGCCGACGTTGGGCAGGATCGCCAGGCGCCGGTCGACGTTGAACATCGTTTGCAGCGTGTCCATGACCGGGTGCAGCGCGAACGTCCGGCCCTGTGCGTTCAGCGGCGTGATCGGCAGGACGCCGCCGAGCCGGGTCGGCGAGCCGGCGGAGGCGGTCGGGTCGGGCGCGGTGCCGGGCGCCATCAGGGCGATCGACTCGGGGCGCTTGATTGCGGGTGACGCCGTAGTTGGTCCAGGAGGCGGTGTCGGTCGGCAGCACCATGTGCATCGAATCGTTGCCACCGAACAGGAAGATGCAGACGATCGCCTTGTAATCGCTGGCGGATTGCGCCGCCGCGGATCCGATCGCCGCGAGGTTGAGGGCCAGCGGCGCGGCAGCGGCACCCGCCACCGACAAGGCGCCGGCCTGGCGCAGGAAGAGGCGCCGGGCGGCGTCGGGTCGTGTCATGGTGGAATGCCTGTTCATCGTTGGACCTGGAATTCCGGCGACACCAGCGTCAGGAAAATCGCCGACTTGACGCGGTTCGCCTTGGCCGAATCGACCGCGCTCTGGTTCGATGCGGTCGCATTCAGGCTCGGAATCGTGATCTTCTCGATCGCACCCTGGATCTCGGTCTTCAAGGCAGCGGGCATCGAGCCGTACATCAGCCGCGCATTCAACCGGTCGAGGAGGCCCGAGCTGTTGTCCGCCAGCGCCAGTTCGGCGGCGTAGTTGGGCTGCAGGTCGCGGCGGTTGCGCACGACGCCGGCGACCGTGCCGTTGTAGCTGCCGACGCCGACGTTGATGTTGTCGCGCATGAAGTTGGCGTAGCCGGCCGCGCTCGTCTCCTGCACGAGCTGCATCTCCGGCGACGCCATGGCGCGCTTTTCGGCCTCGGTGCCCGGCGGGATGTAGCCGGGCCGATAGAAGTTGAACACCGAGGGCGACCGCATCGGCGTCTGGCCGAGCTGCGAGCCCGGGTTGTCGGTGTTGCCGACCTTGTAGTCGCCGGTGTCGGAACTGAACGGAAAAGCGCGCAGGAAGGCCGAGAGCCGCAGCACCGGCTCGCGGACCTTGCCGGAGGTGGTCGACGCGACGCGCGCCTCGGGGTTCATCAGCATCGCCTTGATCGCCGCCTTCATGTCGCCGCCGCTGGTCGTGAAGGCGGCGGCGACCGCGGCCACATAGGTCGGGCTCGGGTTGCTGCTGACGAAACGCTGGATCAGTTGCCGGCCGATGAACGGGCCGACGTTCGAATGGTGGGCCAGGGTGTCGAGCGCGACCTTCAGGCTCGCCGCCGGGTCGGCGACCGACTGCGCCGGAATCGTCGTGCCGAGAAATGTTTTCGCGTCGACGCTGTGGAACGCCGGATACGCGACCATGCTCTTGAAGCCACGGTCCGGGTCCGAGACGCTGTTCGAGGCGCCGGAGTAGAAGCAGGCCGCGATCGGCGCCGCCGGGCACGCCCAGCTCCAGCCGGTGAACACCTTGGCAATGCCGCTCACGTCGGCCTGCACGTAGGTGTCGATCGGCTGGCCGGCACTCAGCTTCTCGCTGCCGTCGGCGTTGAGCTGGTGCAGGCCGATCGACATCAGCTGCATCACCTCGCGACCGAAATTCTCGTCCGGCACCCGCCCGGTCGCCGGGTCGGCCTTCTGGTTCTTGATCGACGACAGATAGACGCCCATCATCGGCTGCATCGCGACCGCCTCGATCAACGCGCGGTAGGTCGTGAGGCCGGTGGATCCGAGCACATCGAGGTAGGCCGCGACCGAACGCGGGTCGTTGGCGACGTTGCTGTCGACCATCGAGACGACGAAGATCTGCGAGAGCGCGAACGCGACCCGCTGCCGCAACTGGTCGTCGGCCAGCATCGCGTTCTTCCAGAAGGCGTTGGTGGTGCCGTCCTGGCCGATGGACGGGGGCGTGCTGCCGGCGGCGGTGGTGCTGGCCGCTTTGAGCGCGGCATCGGCTGCCTCCCAGATCGGCCGGTTGACCGACGCCGGCTTGGCGAACTGCTCGTCGATCCAGGCGCTGTAGCCGATCGCCATCAGGTGGTCGATGCTGTCGTCGGTCGGGCCGAACGTGGCCTGGGTGAGGAAACGCGCCGCGTCGTTGCGCGTCGCCGGCATCTCGGGCTGAGGCGCGGCGACCGCGACGGGCGCTGGGCTGGTGACGGCCACGGTGGTGCCGGAACTCGGCGTCGAAGCGGCCGATGCTGCGCCGGCCAGGTCCGTCGTCGATGTCGCGGCCGTCGGTGCGGCCACGGTGACGCCCGAGGCCGAGGTTGAAGCGGCCGATGCCGTGCCGGTCGCGTCTGCAGCCGTCGATGCGTCACTCGATTCGCCGCCACCGCCGCCACACGCGCTCAACCCGGCGACGATCGTGCCGACGCCGAGGGCCTTGAGAAGCCAGGCGCGCGCAGGATCGGACGCAGTCGCTCGGGCACGGGATAGAACGGATGATTTCAAAAGGCGCCCCACGGATGCGTGTGTCTGCCGGGCATCCAACGCAGGGCACGTGCCGACCGAAAACTGTCAGGTTTGGGCTTCCGAATTTCGCCGGCCGTGCATCAACGCACGATCGCGCGGCTTCGTCGATGTCGACAGTTGTCACGCTGTGACGCGTTGCGCCGTGCTTGCAACGAGGTGTGTCGGTTTCGGCCTGCCCCCGAACAGGGAGACCGCCGCGGTGCCTCTCAGACCAGGGGAAGCGAGTGAGCGTCGCGCCATCTCGACATCCATCCCGTTGCGCCGCGCCCAGTCCTGCAACTGGTCGTCGCCGATCTTGCCGACGTTGAAATACGCCGCCTCGGGATGCGCCAGATAGAAGCCGCTGACACTCGCCGCCGGCGTCATCGCCAGACTTTCCGTCAGGCCCATGCCGATGTCGGCGCACTGCAGGACGCGGAACATTTCGGACTTGACGGTGTGGTCCGGGCAGGCCGGATAGCCGGGCGCCGGCCGGATGCCGCGGTATCTCTCGGCGATCAACTCAGCATTGCTCAGCGTTTCGTCGGGCACGAAGCCCAGAACTCGCGGCGCACCCGTTGGTGCAGCCGTTCGGTGAAGGCCTCGGCCAGGCGATCGGCCAGCGCCTTGAACATGATCGAGCTGTAGTCGTCCAGGTCGTCCATGAACTGCTTGTCCTTCTTCTCGGCGCCGATGCCGGCAGTGACCGCGAAGAGGCCGATGTGGTCGGCGACGCCCGAGCCTTTCGGCGCAATGAAGTCGGCGAGGCAGCGGTTCGGGCGCCGCTTTGGCCCATCCGGCCCCTCGACGACGGGCCGCACCGACTGCATCCGCAGGCCCCGCCAGGTCATCAGCACCTCGCTGCGGGTCTCGTCGGTGTAGATCTCGATGTCGTCGTCACCGACCGTGTTGGCGGGGTAGAGGCCGATCACGCCGTTGGCCGTCAACCACCGGCCTTCGATCACGCGCCGAAGCATGCGCTGGCCGTCGGACAGCACCCGGCGCGCCGATTCGCCGACGATCTCGTCGGTCAGGATGGCCGGGTACGGGCCCGCCAAGTCCCAGGTCTGGAAGAACGGCGACCAGTCGATGCAGGCGGCAACTTCCGCCAGATCCTGATTGAGAAAGACGCGCCGGCCGGTGAACTTCGGCATCGGCGCGGCGTAGGCCGCCCAGTCGATCGGCGTCTTGTTGGCCCGCGCCTGGGCCAGCGTCACCAGCGGCGTCGCCTTTTTATTCGCATGCTGCTCGCGGACGCGCACCGTGTCGGCGTTCAGCTCGGCGATGTAGGCCGCGGCGCGCTCGTCGCTCAGCAGGTCGGAGCAGACGCTGACCGAGCGGCTCGCGTCCGGCACGTAGACGACCGGCCCCTCGTAATGGGGCGAAATCTTGACGGCGGTGTGGACGCGGCTGGTCGTCGCGCCGCCGATCAGCAGCGGCGTCTTCCGAAGGCGGAAGTGATCGTCGCGCTGCATTTCGGCGGCGACGTGCTGCATTTCCTCCAGGCTCGGCGTGATCAGTCCCGACAGACCGATGATGTCCGCGCCTTCGGCCTTGGCGCGCGCCAGGATGTCCTGGCAGGCGACCATCACGCCCATGTTGACGACCTCGAAGTTGTTGCACTGGAGCACGACGGTGACGATGTTCTTGCCGATGTCGTGGACGTCGCCCTTGACCGTCGCGATGACGATCTTGCCCTTCGCCTTGGCCTCGCCGCCGGCCTCGACCATCGCCAGCTTCTCGGCCTCGATGTAGGGCAGCAGGTGCGCCACCGCCTGCTTCATCACCCGCGCCGACTTGACGACCTGCGGCAGGAACATCTTGCCCTGGCCGAACAGGTCGCCGACGACGTTCATGCCGTCCATCAGCGGCCCTTCGATGACGTGCAGCGGCCGGCCACCGCGGCCAAGGATGCGCTGATAGACCTCTTCGGTGTCGACGGTGATGAAGTCGTTGATGCCGTGCACCAGCGCGTGGGAGAGCCGCTCGTCGACCGGTTTGGCGCGCCAGGCGAGCCGGGCGGTGTCGTCCTTGGCCATGCCCTTGGCGTTCTCGGCGATCTCGATCAGGCGCTCGCCGGAATCTTCGCGGCGGTTCAGCACCACGTCCTCGACCCGCGTCCGCAACTCCGGCTCCAGGTCGTCGTAGACGCCGACCATGCCGGCGTTGACGATGCCCATGTCCATGCCGGCCTTGATCGCGTGATACAGGAACACGGTGTGGATCGCCTCCCGCACCGGGTCGTTGCCGCGAAAGCTGAACGACACGTTCGAGACGCCGCCGCTCACCTTGGCACCGGGCAGGTTCTGCTTGATCCAGCGGGTCGCGTTGATGAAGTCGACCGCGTAGTTGTTGTGTTCCTCGATGCCGGTCGCGATCGCGAAGATGTTCGGGTCGAAGACGATGTCCTCGGGCGGGAAGCCGACCTCGTCGACCAACATCCTGTAGGCGCGCTCGCAGATCTCGATCTTGCGCTGGTAGGTGTCGGCCTGGCCTTTCTCGTCGAACGCCATCACGACCGCAGCGGCGCCGTAGCGCTTGACGAGCTTGGCCTGGTGCTTGAACTGGTCGACGCCTTCCTTCAGCGAGATCGAGTTGACGATGCCCTTGCCCTGGATGCACTTCAGGCCGGCCTCGATCACCTCCCACTTCGAGCTGTCGACCATGATCGGCACGCGCGCGATCTCCGGCTCGCCGGCGATCAGGTTCAGGAAGCGGACCATCGCGGCCTTGCTGTCGAGCATCGCCTCGTCCATGTTGATGTCGATGACCTGGGCGCCGTTCTCGACCTGCTGACGCGCGACCGACAGCGCCTGCTCAAACTCGCCGTTCAGGATCATCCGCGCGAACGCCTTCGAGCCGGTGACGTTGGTGCGCTCGCCGACGTTGACGAAGAGCGAGCCTTCGCCGATCAGGACCGGCTCCAGGCCGGAGAGCTTCATCGGCGGGACGCTGATGCGGGGAGGAATGGGAGCGTTCATCGCAGGCTTTCGGAGGCGGCCCGCGCTGCTCACCGCGGACCCTGACCGGTCGGGTGAGCGCCGTTGAACGGAGGCGCCGAGACGCCTCGTGCCCGAGCCTGGCAACCTCACGTGGTTGTCGCAGCGCTCCTCGGACAGGTGGATTCTAGGGCCCGACCGAATTTACCGACCCGGGATTCGGGCGGCAAAGACCCGCCAATTCGCTCAGGCGGCTTCCGTTTCCAACTCGCCGAAGAGCGCGCCGTGGTGCCCGCAGCGCGGCCGATACCGGCCCACCTTCTGGGCGATCGACGCGATGTGCGCCGGCGTCGTGCCGCAGCAGCCGCCGGCGATGTTCAGGAAGCCCGCCTTCGCGAACTCCTCGACCAGGCTGCCGGTGATCTCGGGTGTTTCGTCGAAGCCGGTGTCGCTCATCGGGTTCGGCAGTCCGGCGTTCGGGTAGCAACTGACGAAGGTGTCGCCGGCGATGCGCGACAGCTCTTCGATATAGGGCCGCATCAGGGTCGCGCCGAGGGCGCAATTCAGGCCGATCGCGAGCGGCTTCGCGTGCCGCACGCTGTGCCAGAAGGCGCTCACCGTCTGCCCGGACAAAATGCGGCCGGACGCGTCGGTGACGGTGCCGGAGACGATCACCGGCAGGCGCTCGCCGGTGTCGTCCATCAATTCGTCGAGCGCGAAGATCGCCGCTTTGGCATTCAGCGTGTCGAAGATCGTCTCGACCAGGAACAGGTCGCAACCGCCTTCGAGCAGGCCGCTCGCCTGCTCGTAGTAGGCCGCCTTCAACTCGTCGAAGCTGACGTTGCGGGCCGCAGGGTCGTTGACGTCGGGGCTGATGCTGGCCGTCTTCGGCGTCGGGCCGAGCGCGCCCGCGACGAAGCGCGGCTTGTCGGCGGTCGAGAACTTGTCACAGGCCGCACGCGCGAGCCGGGCAGCCGCGACGTTCATCTCGCGGGCGAAGGCGCCGAGGCCGTAGTCGTCCTGCGCCACGGTGGTGGCACCGAAGGTGTTGGTCTCGATGATGTCGGCGCCGGCCGCGAGGTACTGCTCGTGGATCTCGGTGATCACTTCGGGCTTGGTGAGCTGCAACATGTCGTTGTTGCCCTTCAGGTCCTTCGGATGATCTTGGAACCGGGTGCCGCGGTAGTCGCTCTCACCGAGCTTGTAACGCTGGATCATCGTGCCCATCGCACCGTCGAGGACGACGATGCGTTGGGTCAGGATCTCGGGCAGCGCAGCGCCGCGGGTGAAGTTGGAAGTGGTCATGGCATATCCTGGATTTCAATGCGCAAAGCCGATCTGCCGCTGGTTGCGGACCTCGGGCTTGACGCGATGTTCGGCTTCGAGCTGCGACAGGAATTCGTCGGCATCGAAGGATTCGCCCAGCACGTCCGACTGGCGCTTGACCGCCGCGAAGTCGCCGGGCGCGAGCGCGTCGAGTTGCGCGAGGCGATCGGCCTGCTCGGCGGTCAGCCGCTCGGCCAAGCCGTCGAGCGCTTCGGCGACGAACATGCGTTGCCGCTGCGTGGCCGTCAGCGGCTTGAACTGGATCTTGAAGGTGAAGCGGCGCAGCGCCGCCTCGTCGAGGTCCTGGAACAGGTTGGTGGTGCAGATGAAGACGCCGGCGAACCGCTCCATGCCCTGCAGCATTTCGTTGACTTCGCTGACCTCGTAATGACGCTCGGCCAGGCGTCGGCTGCGCAGGAAGCTGTCGGCCTCGTCGAGCAGCAGCACCGCGCCTTCGGCCCCGGCCTCGTCGAACATCGCCGCCATGTTCTGCTCGGTTTCACCGACGTATTTGCTCATCAGGTCGCTGGCCTGGCGGATCATCAGCGGCCGCTGCAGCGCCACCGCGATGTGCTCGGCAAGCGCAGTTTTGCCGGTTCCGGGCGGCCCGTAGAAACACAGCGCGCCATAGCCTTTGCGACGCAGCGCCTCGACGATCTTCGGTATCTCGAAGCGGGATTCGGTATTGACGAGACCGAGGTCGTAAGTCGTGACGACACGGCGCGCGCCGCGTTCGCCGCCGAGGTTGCCGAGCGCCTTGTCGGCATTGCCGAGCTGGCGCTCGATCAGCGCCTCGATGGCCGCGCCGTCGTCGATGGCGACGTCGCCCGCCAGCTTCGCGAACTTGACCGCGGTGCGAATCTGCGCCGGCGTCAGGCCTTTTCGCTCCGCCAGCCGCGCCGCGAAGCCCTGGCCGACCGGCACGCCCGCCAGGGCGCGCGCGACCAGCGCTTCACGTGCGCCAGGCGGCGGGCTCTTCAGTTCCAGGTGGTATTGAAAGCGGCGCCGGAATGCCGGGTCGATCTGCTCGATGCGGTTCGTGACCCAGATCACTGGCACCGGATTCGTCTCGAGGATCTGGTTCACCCAGGCCTTGCCGCTGACACTGCCGTTCACGCCGCCGTCACCCGCATCCATGCGCGCGATCAGTTGCGACGCATCGTTCGAGATCGGCGGGAACACGTCCTCGACCTCATCGAACAGCAGCGCGACACGGCTGCCGCCCTTCAGGAACACCTGGCTGATCTGCAACGACCGGTAGCGGTCACGGCCGGAGAGCGAATTGCCGTCCCGATCGGCATATTCAACCTCATACAGCTCCAGACCCGCCGCGTGCGCCGCCACTTTGGCGAGTTCGGTCTTGCCGGTGCCCGGCGGCCCGTACAGCAGCACGTTGACGCCCGGCTCCTTGCGCTCGACCGCGTTGCGCAGCAGCGCCGTCATCATCTGCTGATCGACACCGACGAAATCGAAGTCGTTGGCGGTCAGCTCGCTGCGCCGGGCCGGCCGGGTGAACACCGCCATCAGGTCGGAAGGCCCTTCGTACTTGCGCATCAGCACCGGCGGCAACTGCTCGCTGACTTTCATCAAGTCGGCCAGGTCGGTGATGTTGTGTTCGGAGATCAGGTTTTCGACCATGCCGATGCGCTCGAGCCGCGACCCGGCTCGCAAGGCCTCGGCCACATCGGAGGCGTTGACGCCGGCGACACCCGCGATGGCGGCATACGCTTCCTGCGCATTCGAGACCTTGAATTCGACCAGCAGACCGCGCAGGTCGCGCTGATAACGCGCCAGCGTGCCGTACAGCAACAGCGCCCGCTCGGCCGGGTTGAGCTGCAGCAGGCCGGCGAGCGAATCGATGTTCTTCTCGACCAGCGTCGACTCCTTCTTCAGGCTCCGGCCCAGCCAGTCGGCGGTCGCGCCGATCACCGCGAGCAGGTCCTTGGGGGCGTCCTTGATGTACTCGTCGACGTAGAAAAACAGGGTGCCCTCCTCATACGGCCCGCGCCAACCGCCATGGCGGGCCATGAAGGCATCGTCACCGAGCGCCTCGTGTCCTCGCCAGTGTTCGTTTGCCTTGCAGCGGCCGTTGAGAAAGCCGCGCAGCCGGGTGAGCACCGAGCCGGGCCAGACGAGGTGCTTGCCGGTCAGGGATAGAAGGCTGTTCCAGTCGCGGCGCAGGTTGAAGCGCGCCGCGTTGTGCATCGTCAGGGTCAGCACGAACTGCGAACACATGCGGTCGAGCACCGGCGCTTCATTCAAGCCGGGCGAAAGCAGCATCCTCCCGTCGTGGGAGCTCTTGACCATGACACCTCCTGAGGTGAACCGATCGGACGCGCTTCGAACCAGTGGATCACCGGTGCATGCGCTGGTTGACGCGGACCATAGCGCAAAACACGCCCGAAGAGGCCTCGGCGAGGCCGGCCTGGGCGCCGAAACAGCGGCCCCGGCGATCAGTGCAGGATGACGGGCTGCTGCATCAGCGAGGAGAAACGGTCGATGTACTCGTCGATCTCCTCTTCGGACGGCCGGGTTTCGATCAAGGCCTCGACGCCTTCCTTGAAGCTCTGCGCCATCGCGCCCTCGAGAAAAATCTCCTTGCGCAAGAATTTGTCGACGATCTCATAGCCGCCGCGGGTCAGCTGCGACGGTGTCGCGTCACCGACGGCCTGCCGGGCCGACTCGGGGGCCACGTCGAACTGCACCACCGCGAAACTGTCAGAGTTGTAGAGCATTTGCATGTCGGTCTCTCCTGTTTAGACAGTTGAGTCCTTTTAGCGCAAGTTTCAAGTCTGCGGTGCGCCCTCGGCGCAGCGATCCCGCGAACCGGGTGTCGCCCTTCACGGGTAGGGCGTCATCTCCTGCAAACTCAGGTCGAAACCGGCGTCGTCCGCGCCGGATTTCCAGCTGGCCTGCAGCGGCAGGTAGCCGCGCTGCGGATCGAGCGAGACCGAGACGGTGGTGTCGTAGGGGCCGCGCGCCTCTCGCCGATAGACGATGCCCTCCACCGCGCCGTCGATGGCGCCCCTGCCCTGGCAGGTGAACACCCAGACGGTGACATCGCCGTGGGCGGTCGCCACGTTCATCACCACCTTGCTGCCGGCGTCGCGCAGTGACGGCTCGGCCGCGACGATCGCCGGCAACTGCAGCAACCAGCTCAGTCGATCCTGCGCGCCGGGGCGCAGCGGATAGCGGGTTGCCGGGCCGGAAAAAGTGATCGTGCCGGCATCGCGCTGAAAGTTCGCTGCGGCAGCCGAACGCCGCGAACGCTTGTCGGTGAAGCGAAGCGGCGCCAGCCCGGCGTCGTCGAAACCGCCCAGGCTGACCTGAGTCAGCGCTGCCGAGCCGCCGACCTCGAGGTCCAGCGTCAGTTCGTAGTGTTCCGCGGTGGGGCGCCAGCGCAACTCGCCGCTGCCGCCCACCGGCCCGTGTCGGACCTGGTAGCGTAAGGTCACCGGCGGCGGCGGCAGCGTGCGGTAGTGCTGAAAGACAGCGTCGGTGGCTTCACTGGCGGCGGGCACGAGCGGCGTCGACGGCTGCGGGGCGTCGACCGTGGCGGTCGGCTCGGCGGCAACGCGCACGGGCGGCGCGGCGGGGGCGCGGCGTGCGGGTCGCTTCAGTGCGGCAGGTGGCGGCAAAGGTGCCGGTTCGATCGTGGCCGTGGCCTCCGCCCGCTCGACAGGCCGGGGCAACGCCGCCGGCACGTCCCTCACCGCCATCATCCGCGCCGCCAACGGTGCCACCTCGGGCTGCGGCCAGGCCCATTGCAGCCCGCTCAGCGCCAGCAGGTGAACGGCGACCGCCAGCCCGCACAGCGCCAGCAACGACCGCCCGCGGCGACGCGATGCGTTCGGAGTCCGCGGGCGTTCCTGCGCCATCGACAATATCCTCCTTTGAGAAAGAGTCCGGATCTCGCCATGAAGCTCGCCAGCTATGCCGATGGCTCCCGAGACGGCCAACTGGTCGTCGTGTCGCGCGACCTTCGCTCCGCCCACTATGCCAGCCACGTCGCCGGCCGCCTGCAACAGGTGCTCGACGACTGGAACTTCATGGCGCCGCAACTCGAAGAAATCTCACAGGACCTGAACCACGGCAAGACCCGGCACGCTTTCGATTTCGATGCCCGCCAGTGCATGGCTCCGCTGCCGCGTGCCTACCAGTGGGCGAGCGGATCGGCCTGCCACCAACTCGGTGAGCCGATCGACACGGCAGGCGGTTCGCAAGGGCGACCCCACCTGCCGACCGAGCCGTTGATGTTCCAGGGCGCGAGCGACCACTTCACCGGCCCGCGCGACCCGATCGTCTGCACGAGCGCCGATCTCGGCATCGACTTCGGCGCCGGCATCGCGGTCGTCACCGGCGACGTCGCACGCGGCACGCAGGCCGACGCCGCGCTCGACGGCATCCGGTTGCTGATGCTGGCCAACGAGGTGAGCTTGCGCCGCCTGATCCCCGACGAATGGGCCAAAGGCCTGGGCTTCGTGCAGAGCAAGCCGGCAACGGCCTTCAGCCCGGTCGCCGTCACGCCCGACGAGCTGGGCGACTTCTGGCGCGGCGGCCGCGTCCATTTGAACGTGGAAAGCACATGGAACGGCAGAAGAGTCGGCCTGCTGGACGCGGGGTCGGCGATGACCTTCCACTTCGGCCAGTTGATCGCCCACCTTTGCCAGACCCGTGACCTGCGCGCCGGAAGCTGCATCGGCAGCGGCACGGTCGTCAGCGCCGACCCGTCGCGCGGATATGCCTGCATCGCCGACAAGCGGGCGAGCGAGACGACCCAGCGCGGCAGCCCGAAAACCGCCTACATGGCATCGGGCGACACGGTGCGGATCGACATGAAGGGCAGCGACGGCGCCAGCCTCTTCGGCGCGATCGAACAGACGGTGGTCGCGGCCGGCGCCGAGCCGCGATGAACGGCGAACTGCCGCGCACGCTGAAAATCGCCACGCTCTGGTTGCTGGCGGGCAGCATGGTCTTTCTCGGCATCCAGTGGTGGCAGCATCGCGCGCTGCAAACCCGTTTCTCGGCGAGCGGCGGCATGGTCGAAATCCGGCGCGGCGCCGACGGCCACTACCACTGGCCGGGCAGCGTCGACGGCCGGGCGGTCGAGTTCCTGATCGACACCGGCGCCACCAGCACGGCGATTTCGGCGGCATTGGCTCGGGAACTGAACCTGCCCTCGCTCGGCCCGGTGGCGTCGAGCACCGCCGGCGGCCCGGTGACGGGGCAATGGGTCCGCATCGATCTTCAGCTTCAGGGCGGCGTCAGCGCCGAACGGTTGCGCGTCGTCGCGCTGCCCGGCCTCGGCAGCAGCCCCTTGCTCGGCATGGACGTCTTGGGCCGCCTGCAGTGGCGGCAGCGCGGCAGCACGCTGCACATCGAGCCGAATGGTGCGCCTTGAGCCTGTCGGGCGCATCATCCGTCCACCTGGAAGTTGGCGCCACCCCCGTCACGAATGCAGAATCGGGCGACGGCGGTCGGCCGTTTCAACCCCAAAAAAATGAAGGAGACAAGCACCATGAGCGACACATCCGGCTTCGCCCCACTCGTTCCGGGTTTCGAGTTTCTGCAGACCCTGGTGAAGAGCGCTGGCGCCGCCTTGCCCGGCATCGGCCAGTGGGTCGCGCCGACGATCGATCCGGAGGAACTCGCCAAGCGGATCAATGAATTGCGCACCGTTCAGTTCTGGCTGGAACAAAACGCCCGCATGCTCGGCGCGACGATCCAGGCGATGGAAGTGCAGCGGATGACGCTCTCCACCTTGAAGACGATGAACGTACAAATGGAAGACCTGCGCGATTCGCTGAAGATCAAGATGCCGGAGATGCCGGTGCGCAAGCCGGCGTCGCCGGCCGCCGCCCCGGACGGCTCGCCCGCCGCCCCATCCGGCACCGCCTCGCCGCCGGCGAAAGGCGCCGAGCACCCGCCCGGCGCGGTCGACCCGTTGCAATGGTGGAGCGCGCTGACCCGGCAGTTCACCGAACTGGCGACGACGGCGATGAAAGACACCGGCAGCGACGCAGCGCGCTCGCTGGCCGCGGCCGCCATGGGGCAGTCGCTGAACGGATCGGCGACGCCGCAGGCCGCGCCGGCCGAGGCCACGCTCAAACCCGCCGCCAAGACCCGCTCGACCACGACCGGAGCCGCGGCCGGCAAGAAGGGTGCGTCCGAGCGCTGAGAGGCTGATGCCGCCCTCGACTCTGTCCCGACACGTGCCATGAAACGATTCCTCCAGGGCCATGCCACCCACCCCGACCCGCACGTCGCGCTGGCGCTGGCCGCCGCACAGGTCGAGGCGCAGCGGCGGTTGCCAGGACACGCTGCCGCGCCGACGCTCGGCTGGATCTACCTGACGGAACACTTCGCGGCCCACGTCGACCGCCTGTTGCCCGAGTTGCGGCAACGCTGGCCGGGCGTGCACTGGGTCGGCGCGACGGGCGTCGGCATCGCCGCCGGCGGCGTCGAGTATTTCGACGAGCCCGCCGTCGCGTTGATGTTGGCCGAGTTGCCGCGCGACCAGTTCCGGGTCTTCTCCGGTGCCCGGCCGCTCGGCGACTTCGCGGCGCATGCTGCCAACGTCCATGCCGATCCGGCGGCGAGCGACCTCGCCGAGCTGATCCACGACATGAGCCGGCGGACGGCGAGCGGCTATCTGTTCGGCGGCCTGGCGTCGGCCCGGTCGCGGGCGGTTCACATCGCCGACGGTGCGTGGGCCGGCGGCCTCTCCGGCGTGGCGTTCGGCGCCGGCATCCGGCTCGTCTCGCGGGTCACCCAAGGCTGCACGCCGGTCGGCGCGCAGCGCGAGGTCAGCGCCGCCGAACGCAACGTCGTCACCGCGCTCGACGGCCAGCCGGCACTCGACTGCCTGTTGCGCGACCTGAAGCTCGAAGGCATCGAACCGCGCCAGGCGCTGCCGACCTTGCGGCAGGTGCTGGTGGGCCTGAGCGACCCGGTCGCGAGCGATGTCGGGGAGGTCCATCGCCGGGCCACCGTCGGCGCCTTCGACAGCGCCGTCGGCGCGACGACCCGGCAGGGCGCGTTCGGTGCCGACGTGCGGGTGCGGCATGTGGTCGGCCTCGACCCCGGGCGCCGCGGCATCGCCATCGCCGACCACGCGACCGTCGGCATGCATGTGGCGTTTTGCCTGCGCAACGCCCAGGCGGCGCGGCGCGATCTGGTGCGCATCTGCACCGAGGTGCGCGAGGAAGTCGAACCAGAGAACCTGCCGCTGCCCGCGGCGCTGGCGTTGAAAGGCGCGCAAGCGACCGACGTCGGCGGAGGCAGCGGCCACGGCATCGCCGGCGCGGTCTATGTCAGCTGCTCGGGCCGTGGCGGCGCCCATTTCGGCGCACCGTCGGCCGAACTCGCGATCGTGCGCCATGCCCTCGGCGACGTCCCGCTGGTCGGCTTCTTCGCCGCCGGCGAGATCGCCCACGAGAACCTCTACGGCTACACCGGCGTGTTGACGGTGTTTCCCGCGTCGGCCTGACGCCGCACCTCGCCTCAGGAGATTCATCGCCATGAACGCACAGCTGCCCGCCGAACTCGCCATCGAAGTCGCCCATCGCGCGAATCGGCAGACCGAGGTCGTCGATGCGTTGACCGCCGTGCTGCCGGCGCATGCGCTGCTCTGGCACACCGAGGACACGACACCCTACGAATGCGACGGGTTGACGGCCTACCGCGAGCAACCGCTGGTCGTCGCATTGCCGGAAACCGAAACGCAGGTGGCCGCGGTGCTGCGCGAATGCCACCGCCTCGGCGTGCCGGTGGTCGCGCGCGGCGCCGGCACCGGCCTGTCAGGGGGCGCGATGCCGCACCGGCTCGGGGTGACCTTGAGCCTGGCGAAGTTCAACCGCATCCTGAAACTCGACCCACTGGCCCGCACGGCGACCGTGCAGTGCGGCGTCCGCAACCTCGCGATCAGCGACGCGGCGGCGCCGCACGGCCTCTACTACGCGCCGGACCCGAGCAGCCAGATCGCCTGCACCATCGGCGGCAACGTGGCCGAGAACTCCGGCGGCGTGCACTGTCTGAAATACGGCCTGACCCTGCACAACGTGCTGCGGGTGCGCGGCTTCACCGTCGAGGGCGAACCGGTCGAGTTCGGCTCCGAGGCACTCGACTGCGCCGGCCTCGATCTGATGACCGTGCTGGTCGGCAGCGAGGGCATGCTCGCGGTGACGCTCGAAGTCACCGTCAAGCTGGTGCCCAAACCGCAGCTCGCCCGCTGCATCATGGCGAGCTTCGACGACATCCGAAAGGCCGGTGACGCGGTCGCCAACATCATCGCCGCCGGCATCATCCCGGCCGGCCTGGAGATGATGGACAAGCCGATGACCGCGGCCGTCGAAGACTACGTCCACGCCGGCTACGACCTCGATGCCGCCGCCATCCTGCTCTGCGAAAGCGACGGCACGGCGGAGGAGGTCGCCGAGGAGATCGGCCGCATGGAGGCGGTGCTCGCGAACAGCGGCGCGACGCGGCTCGAAGTCAGCGAGAGCGAAGCCCAGCGGTTGAAATTCTGGAGCGGCCGCAAGAACGCCTTCCCGGCGACCGGGCGGCTCTCTCCCGACTACATGTGCATGGACTCGACCATCCCGCGCAAGCGACTGGCCGACATCCTGCTCGCGATCGAGGGCATGCAGCAGAAATACGGCCTGCGCTGCGCCAACGTCTTCCACGCCGGCGACGGCAACCTGCACCCGCTGATCATGTTCGACGCCAACGATGCCGACGAGCTGCACCGCTGCGAGTTGTTCGGTGCCGACATTCTGGAGACCAGCGTCGCAATGGGCGGCACGGTCTCGGGCGAGCACGGCGTCGGCATCGAGAAGCTGTCGGCGATGTGCGTGCAGTTCGCACCGGCCGAGCGTGAGCAGATGCTGTCGCTGAAGCGGGCGTTCGACCCGCAGGCCTCGCTCAACCCGGGCAAGGTGATTCCGTCGCTGGCGCGCTGCGCGGAATACGGCAAGATGCACGTGCGGCGGGGGCTGCTGCCGTTTTCCGAGCTGCCGCGTTTTTAATGGCGCTTCACCCGTCGGAGCCGGCGCTTCAGGCGCTCGTCGACCGGGTCGAGGCCGCCAGGGCGAGCGGCCAGCCGCTTTGCATTCGCGGCGGCGGCACCAAGGATTTCTACGGCGAGGCGCCTGGCGGGACGGTGCTCGACACGCGGGCACTGGCGGGCGTCTCCAGCTACGAGCCGACCGAACTCGTCGTCACCGCGCGCTGCGGCACGCCGCTTTCGGAACTCGAACGGCTGCTCGCGGGCAAGGGCCAGTGCCTGCCGTTCGAGCCGCCGCACTTCGGCGACCCGACGACGCGGCCCGAGCAGCGCGGTGCGACCGTCGGCGGCATGGTCGCTGCCGGCCTCGCCGGGCCGTCGCGCGCCGCGGCCGGCTCGGTCCGCGACTACCTGCTCGGCGCGACGATGTTGAACGGCCGGGCGGAGGTCCTGAGCTTCGGCGGCCAGGTGATGAAGAACGTCGCCGGCTACGACGTGTCGCGGCTGCTCGCCGGCTCGCTCGGCACGCTCGGGTTGATCCTCGAGGTGTCGCTGAAGGTCTTGCCGGCGGCGCCCGCGACGCTGACGCTGCGCTTCGAGATGAATGAAACCCGGGCCCTCGCGGCACTGAGCGAATGGGGCGGCCAGCCGCTGCCGCTGAATGCGAGCGCCTGGTGGGATGGCAGTCTGATCATTCGCCTGCGGGGCGCCGTGGCCGCGGTTCGTGCGGCACAGGTCAGCCTCGGTGGCGAGGTGGTCGAGTCCGATGCCGCGTCGCCGTTCTGGGAAAACCTCCGTAACCACGACGACGAATTTTTCGCGACGGCGAAGAAGGCGGTTCTCGCCGGCGCGACGCTCTGGCGTCTTTCGGTGCCGCAGACCGCGCCGCCGCTGGGCCTTTCCGGCGAGCAGATGATCGAATGGGCCGGCGGCCAGCGCTGGCTGTGCAGCGCGGTCCCGGCCGCCGCGGTGCGCGGGGCTGCTGCCCAGGTCGGCGGCCATGCCACCGCGTTCCGGTCCGGCGACAAGTCGGCCGGCGTGTTTGCGCCGTTGAAGCCGCCGCTCGACCGAATCCACCGTGAACTCAAACGCTCGTTCGACCCGGATGGCGTCTTCAACCCCGGCAGGCTCTATCCCGGGCTGTGAAGCAGTTTGGCCAGCAGTCCCAACCAAAATCGGCGGCGCACGAGGCTCGCACGACGCTTATCCTCCCGAGATTAGGAGAAAGACATGCGTGCTATATCCGTCAAAGTAAAGAACTTCCGTCGGTTTTCGGAGTTCGATTGTGAACTCGATCAAAATTTCAGTTTGCTCGTCGGCCCAAATGGCTGTGGCAAAACTCAACTGCTGCAATTAGGTTCATTGCTTCGCGCGATACACATGGCGCTGATCGTCGTTCGCCGAATGCGAGAGGCAATTTCCAGGACTTTCGTTGGAACGCGGGTTCCTGCAGTCGCTTAGCAGGAAGAGCGTGCAGACCAACCTCGCCCCCGAATTCAAAGGCACGCCGGATGGCGACGCTGCCGAGGCGATCCTGCGCAAATGCGTGCACTGTGGCTTTTGCACCGCCACCTGCCCGACCTATCAGTTGCTCGGCGACGAGCTCGACGGCCCGCGTGGCCGCATCTACCTGATGAAGCAGGTGCTCGAAGGCGCGGCGGTCACGCGCAGCACGCAGCTTCACCTCGACCGCTGCCTGACCTGCCGCAACTGCGAGAGCACCTGCCCGTCGGGCGTGCAGTACGGTCACCTGGTCGAGATCGTCCGGCCGATCGTCGACGCCAAGGTGGCGCGGCCGCCGCGCGAGAAAGCGACGCGCTGGCTGTTGAAGGAGGGTCTGACTTCGCCCCTCTTCGGCCCCGCGATGAAGCTCGGCCAGGCGGTTCGGCCACTGCTGCCGGATGCGCTCAAGAACAAGGTGCCCGTCAAGACCGAGGCGGGTCGCTGGCCGACGCGCAGCCATCCACGCAAGGTGCTGATGCTGGCGGGCTGCGTGCAGCCGGCGATGATGCCCAACATCAACAGCGCCACCGCCCGGGTGCTCGACGCCGCCGGCATCCAGACGCTGGTCGCCGACGATGCCGGCTGCTGCGGCGCGATCCGCACGCATCTGAACGACCGGGAAGGTGGCCTCGCCCACATGCGGCGCAACATCGACGCCTGGTGGCCGCAGGTCGCGAGTGGCGGTGTCGAGGCGATCGTGATGAATGCCTCGGGCTGCGGCGTCACCGTAAAGGACTACGGGCATGCGCTCGCCCACGACCCGGCCTATGCCGCCAAAGCGGCGCGCATCGCCGAATTGACGCGCGACCTGAGCGAGTTGCTGCCGGAGCTGGTTCCGCTGCTC
>CAMQQG010000278.1:0-21783 GCA_947034895.1 Rhytidiadelphus loreus | reverse complement strand
GTTAGTGCGGGCGGGATCGGTGAAGGAGGTCTGCGAGATGTAGTAGCCGGGGCAGGGGTCGCGCGGGCCTTGCTGGATGGGGAGATTCGGGTTGTCGTCGTCGGTGAGATAGCCGACGATCTCAGCCCCGGGGCGGCCACGGTAATGCGCGTTTTTGGGTATATCGAGTGCTGGCTTGCCGGGCGGCCCGTAGGCGTTGGGAGCGCCGTCTACGTCCACATCGAAGCGGTGGGTGAGGATCTCGAAGGACGGGCGCGCAGGCTGCTGTGCTGCTGCCGTGGCGACAAGGGACAACGCAAAGATGAGGCGAAGGCGTGGCACTGCTGGTTAGACGCAGCGGCCACGAGGGAGACGCGGAAACGCATCGGGGCATCTGAGAAAATATGAACATAGTGGCGTGGGTCTCGATTGGGCTGGCCGTGACATGTGCTCTCATCATTGCAGGCGACGAGGTGCGACGGCCGCAGAAGATGGCCGTGATGAACGTGGTGTGGCCAGTCACGGCGCTGTACTTCAGCGTGTTCGCGGTGTGGGCGTACTGGGTATGGGGGCGCGGCGGCGCGAAGAGCAAGGCGGCACAGGTCGCGATGAGCGCAAGCCATTGCGGTGCTGGGTGCATGATTGCGGATGTCGTGTGTGAGTTTGGCATTGCTGCGGCGGGGCTAACGCTGCTCGGCAGCGTGCTGTGGGCGGAGTTTGCCATCGACCTTGCTGCCGCGTGGGCGCTCGGGATTGTTTTTCAGTACTGGGCGATCAAGCCGATGCGGCCGAAGTTGAGCGCCGGGGGAGCGATCGTCGCAGCGATAAAGGCCGATACGCTTTCCATCCTTTCATTCCAGGTGGGCATGTATGCCTGGATGGCGCTGGTGTATTTCAAACTCTTCGCTGCACCCCACCTCACGGCGTTTGACCCGCGTTACTGGTTGATGATGCAAGTGGCGATGATGTGCGGGTTTGCCACAAGTTATCCGATGAACTGGCTCTTGATCCGCTTACGCTTCAAGGAGGCCATGTGAATAAGGGGATATGAGAAGAAAACGCTTGCCAACGATTGCGGGAGAGCGCAGTCTCTGTGGTGAGGGCGTAAACGTGCACGACAGCAAGTTGAAATTGGTGGAAAAGCATACGCGGGCCATCCGGTGGATGCACTGGATCAATTTCCCTGTGCTCACCGTCATGATCTGGAGTGGTCTCCTCATCTACTGGGGAGACTCGGTGCCGCCGTACCAACATGCGCATCAGGTGTATCGCGTCGGGATTGGCAGCTGGACTCTCTTCAGGTTTTTTCCGGACTGGTTCTGGCAATTGCTCGATGCGCCGTACAAGATCACAACAGGTCTCGGCTTTCATTGGCTGTTCATGTGGTTCTTCGCCGTGAACGGGATTGCGTATGTAATTTACCTGGCGGCGAGTGGCGAGTGGCGCGTGCTGTGGCCGCAACGGCACAGTTTTGTCGACGCCTTGTGGGTGACGCTGTATGACCTGCATGTACCCGCGGCGCGACGCAAGGGCCTGCCCGTACAGGGCAAGTACAACGGCGCGCAGAGGATCGCGTATACCGCGACGATTTTGATGGGGGGAGCGAGCCTGCTGACCGGACTCGCCATCTACAAGCCGACGCAGGCTCACTGGCTGACCACGATGCTGGGCGGTTACGAGATGGCGCGCTGGGAGCACTTCTGGCTGACGATGGGCTTCTGCGTGTTTTTCGTCGTGCATGTGGTGCAGGTGGCGATGGCCGGGTGGAACAACTTCCGCTCGATGGTGAGTGGAGCGGAGATTCAAGCAGCAGGAAACAGTCGACAGGAATCAGGTGAGCTGAATGCGGGGGTGGAAGGTGATTGAGAACGAACGCCTGATTGTGGAGGGTGATGCGGAGGCGGTAAAGCGCGAAAGCGCTCGGCGCACGCGGCGGAGCTTTGTGGTGGGCGGCGTAGCGGCTGCGGCCGGGTATGGACTTTGGCGGTTCATCGACAACAGCACGCCCATCGGCAGGCTGCAGGCGGTGCTACGGCGGACGCTACAGACGAATGCGGCGATCAACCGCGCCGTGTGGGGTGAGCGTGGGCTGGCCCCGGAATATCCAGTGAGCCGCGCCGTGCTGTTGCGGCTGAATGGCGGAGTCGGCATGGATGAGACGCTGGAGCTGCCGAGCTGGCGGCTACAGCTGGCGGGCGTCGCGAATCCGGAGCGGTCGCCGCTGTATGCGCGCGATGTGACGGCGTGGCAATACAAGTACGCCGGCGACATGCGGCCCGACCAGCAGAGTGAGGACGTGAAGAGCGCCCCGAGGAGCGACGGACGCGTGCCGCCGGGCGCGTCGCAGCCGCAGGCCGTTGACGGGCCTGCGCCCGCGCCTGACGCGAATGCTGCCGCGAAGGGGCCTGCCAGCGAACTGAATCCGACAGGCGCGGTCGATTCAGCGGCGGGGACAGCTCTGGCTGCGCGTATTCAGGCCCTGATGAAGAAGCAGCAGACCAAGCGCAACGAAGGCGATGCAGAAGCGGGTGCGTCGTACAGCTCGCTGGACATCGGCACGCCGGGGCTATTGCTGGCGATGAGCGACCTGCAACAGCTGCCCAAGGTGAGCTTCTGCACGGAGTTCAAATGCATCGAGGGCTGGAGCCAGATTACGCAATGGGGCGGGTACCGGCTGCGCGACTTGATGGAGTTGTATCCGCCGGCGAAGGTCAACGGGCGCGAGCCGCGCTACGTCTACATGGAGACGCCGGACGGCAACTACTACGGCGGGTATGACATGGCGGCGGCACAGCATCCGCAGAGCCTGCTGGTGACAGAGATGAGCGGCCAGCCGCTGACGCAGCAGCACGGCGCTCCGCTGCGGCTGCACATGCCCATCAAATACGGGTACAAACAAATCAAGCGGATTGGGTTGATTGCCTATACCGATGTGAAACCCGATGATTTCTGGACGAAGCTGGGCTATGACTGGTACGCGGGACTATAGAGCGGCAGAAGGCAGGCCACTTGACTAGTAGTAGCCGCCCCAGCGGATCGAATAGTTCTGGGGCGGCACGGCATCCGTGACGTCGTAGTAACCAGCGTCGGTGCAGGAGTCGCGGAGGCAGCCGCGGGAGCCGGTGGTGGGGCCGAAGTCTCCGTACTGCGCGTAGTCCGTCGCGGCGTAGCCGACGATGTGTGACCCTGCACCCATGCCGGCGGCCTGCGTGAGCGTGAGCGTGACCTGCGTGGGTCCGGTGACGGCTACCGAGGCGATGACGGCGGCGGTGCCATCGTAGAAGTAGAAGCCGAGGTTGCCTGGGTCGGTGCACCATGTCGTGTCGAGCACCAGCGGCGCAACGGGAACGTAGTAGTCGATGACGACCCTGTTGCCGGCGATGGTCACGGCCCTGGGAGAGAGCGGCGTCCAGGTGCCGCCTTCCATAAAAACTGCGCGATAGGCACGCGCGACCATGGCCCCCAGCATGCGCTCACCGACAGCGCGCAGGTGGATGGTGAGGTGGGTGGGGTCGCCGGCGTTGTGGGGCAGTGGATATTCGGGGCCTGCCAGGATGAAGCGGTCTGGGTACTGCACGGCGGCCTGCCACTGCGCGTAGGGCGAGCTGTTATTGCCCAGGTCGCCAACACAGGTCTGCGCGAGGATGAGCGGAACAGTGGCCGTTTGGCCGGTGATGGCTTGGATACCGCTCTGGATGTCCGCCTGCCAGTGGACCAGGTCAGTCAGATAGACCGGGTTGTAGTTGTCGAACTCGCCGTGAACGACGACGACGCAGGGCACGAAGTAGCTCTTGTTAGAAGCGGTGGCGATGGCCTTTGCGGTGCGCACCTGGGAGAGCAACTCCTGGTAGGAGGCCGTGCCGTTCGGCGGAGCGTCGGTGGGGCCGCAAATCTGGAGGTAGGTGGTGCCGCTGACGCCGGAGCCGGACACGAGGATCTGCTTGGCTGTGCGGATGCCGGGATAGAGCGGCGCGGTGAGCGTGGTGTTCGCGATGACAGTATCGGCGAATCCGTTGCCGAGGGTTTCGGCGTCCTGCGCGGTGGGGTTGCCGGTGAGCGTGGCGGTGAGTGGAACCCACTGGATGTTCGTTGCGCCCAGCGTATCCGCGTTCACGCTGGGGTTCGGCATCAGGTTAGTGTCGAACATGACGTTCGAGAACGGCTGCGAGCCGGAGACGACGGGCTGCGTCTGGTCGCCGTTGGCGAGGCTCTGGCCGGTGACAGGAACGTGCACCACGTCCCACGGAACGGCGGGCGTGGCCTTTGCTGCGGGTGAGGTCTGTTCGGTGAGATAGCCGCCGGTGCAGCCGTCCAGAGCCGCTGTGGCAGAGATCGCGCCGAGCGACGCGAGGACGGACCTGCGCGTCAAAGAAGGGTCCTGTTTGCCTCGCATCGCGATAGCTTACCGCATTCGCCCGTCGGGAGACGCGCAGAAGTTGGTGCGATTCAGGGCAGGCAAACATTTGTGCAGACGGCCTGTAAGCCGAATTTTGTCGTGGACGATCATTCCTCTAGGCGACGCATTACTGCGGCGCTCCAGCAACCTACCCGCAGGTTTCGGCCGCTGGCGTCCTTGCGGAAGCCAGCTCTCCACTGTCCTGAGCGTGACGGGCCGTCACGCGCCCGCCGCATCAGTGGTTGCGGCGGAACTCCCTGCCTATTTGGTCTTGCTCCGTGTGGGGTTTACCAAGCCGCGACTGTTACCAGCCGCGCGGTGGGCTCTTACCCCACCGTTTCACCCTTACCTCCCGCTTGCGCGAGCGGCGGTCTGTTTTCTGTTGCACTGGCCGTCGACGCACCTTGAAGCGCGCCTCCCGGACGTTATCCGGCACACTGCCCTGCGGAGTTCGGACTTTCCTCCCCCTTCCGACACCCGAAGGCGCGGAAGGCAGCGATCATCCAGCCGTCTGCACACCTGTGAGTGTAGCAGTCGCGGAACGAAAGCACACGCCCCGGCGTAGACTGGTGACGGACTCCGATGGAGACAAAAGAAGCATTCAGGCTGGCCGTGCAATCGCTGTGGGCGAACAAGCTCCGCAGCGTGCTCACGCTGCTGGGCGTCGTGATCGGCGTGGCCAGCGTGATCGCGGTGGTGACGCTGGTCAACGGGGCCAACGGCTACGTCGCAGCCAAGATCAATAACCAGGGCGCGGATGTATTCACCATCTCGCAGCAGCCGGCGTTTACCACCAGCTACAAGGACTATCTGAAGTACAGCAAGCGCAAGGTGATTACGCTCGACGAGTACCGCGCCGAGCGGGACCAGTGCAGCTACTGCTCGCAGGTGGGCGCTCTGCAGTCGAGCACCGGCAAGATCGTCTTTGGGTCGCAGTCGAGTACCGATACCAACATCCGCGGCTATACCGCGCTCATGCCGGAGATGCAGAATCTGAACATCGTCGAAGGGCGCGGCTTCACGCAGGCCGATGAGGACCACGGAGCGCACGTCGCGCTGATCGGGTCGGACATCGAAGAGAACCTGCTGAAGTTTGAAGATCCCCTGGGCAAAGAGATCCGCGTGGACGGCGTGCCGTATACCGTGATCGGCCTGGGCGAAAAGCAGGGCAAGACGCTGGGGGCAAGCCAGGACAACTGGGTGGCCGTGCCGATTACGGCATTCCAGAAGACCTATGGCACGGCCAAGACCGTCACGATCTACGCCAAGGCCGGGTCGGCGGCCAAAGCCGGGTCCGCTGCACTGGCCATGGAGAACGCCAGCGACCAGGCGCGCGTCATTCTCCGCGGCCTGCGGCATGATCGTCCCAACGAGCCGGACAGCTTTACGCTCGAAACCAGCAACACACTCGCCGACCTGTTCACCACCGTGAGCAACAGCATCGGCGGCGTGGCCATTGCCATCGCCGGCATCTCGCTGGTGGTGGGCGGCGTGGTGATTATGAACATCATGCTGGTCAGCGTTACGGAACGCACCCGCGAGATCGGCGTGCGCAAGGCCCTGGGGGCGCGGCGCGGGGATGTGCTGATCCAGTTCCTGATGGAGTCCGCGCTGCTCTCGCTCATTGGCGGGGCAATTGGTGTGATGTGCGGCGTGGGTGTGGCCAGCGGGGTTTCGGCGCTGCTCGGCTTCCCTTCCTCCATTGCTCTGTGGAGCGTGTTTGCCGGCCTCTTTGTGGCCTTATCGACGGGGATTTTCTTTGGCGTTTACCCTGCCAGAAAGGCCGCTGATCTTGATCCGATCACGGCGTTGCGGAGCGACTTCTAATGCGGGCAAGTGACCAACGCGAAAGTGTGAAGATGGCGCTGGATACCCTGCGCGCGAACAAGATGCGGTCTGCGCTGACGATCCTGGGCATCGTGATCGGTGTCATGACCGTCATCACCATCTCATCAGTGGTCAACGGCCTGAACAATTCGGTGGCGGCACTTGTGTCGCAGTTTGGGACCAATGTGCTGTGGGTGTTCCGCTTCCCGGTGATTGGTGTGCGGCCCACCAGCGAGATGCTGGCGCGCAAGCAGTTGACCTACGATGACATGCTGGCGCTGGAACACCTGCCGCATGTGGTGGCGGCGACCGCCTCGCTGCGTTACACGAACTTCCAGTTCAACACCGGAACGGTAGTGGCCAAGTATGGCCAGCAGAAGTCGGACAGCGTGTCGCTCTCGGGCAATACGCCATCCGACATCATCGTGAACGACAAGACGCTTGCCGAAGGCCGCTACTTCACGCAGACTGATCAGGACCGCGCCACGGACGTGTGCGTGCTGGGGCACGATCTCGCGCAGCAGTTGTTTGCCGGCACCACCGACCCCATCGGCAAGGAGATCAACGTCGCCGGCCGGAACTTCACCGTGATCGGCGTCTTCGAGAAGCAGAAGAGCGCCTTTGGCGGAGGCGCCAACCCTGAAGATAGCTACGTCTCGCTGCCGATTACGACCTTCCACAAAATCCATCCTGAGGTGCTGGACTACTGGATCAGCGCGAAGTATGACGACCCGAAGAACAAGTCGCTGGTCGAAGACGAGATGCGCGAGGTGCTGCGGCGGCGGCGTAAGGTCCGCAATGAGCTGCCTGACAACTTCGAGATCTTCAGTCCCGAGTCGATCACCAAACTCTACAACCAGATTACGGGGAGCCTCTTCGAGTTGATGCTGGGGCTGAGTGCCGTGGGGCTGATGGTGGGCGGCGTCGGCGTGATGAACATCATGCTGGTCAGCGTGACCGAGCGCACGCGCGAGATTGGTGTCCGCAAGGCGATCGGCGCGACTGCGGGAGTGATTCTGACGCAGTTCACCGTGGAGGCCGTGGTGCTGTGCGCGGTGGGCGGGGTGATCGGGGTGTCGCTGGGCGCCATCATCTCCATCGGGATTCACTTCGTGTTTTCCAGTCAGGTAAGTTTGCTCTGGATGGCCGCGGCGTTTGTGTGCTCATGTGGGATCGGCCTGGTGTTTGGGATTTACCCGGCGTATAAGGCAGCGAATCTGAATCCGATTGACGCGCTGCGGTACGAGTAAAAGAGTGTAAAAGACACAACCGCGATTCAGCAGGGCGCAAGCCGTGGCTACAGAGATATCGCGTATCTTGACCGCGTCGATCAACAAGCTCCGCGCACGAAGCGTTGCGAAGAAAAAACGGTGACTTTCTCTACGCTCTACCCTCTACCCTCTACGCTCTCGTCGTCGCTACACTGGTTCCATGGAGAGAACGGCGCTCGGCGTGCAAATCATTCTGGTGTCGCTGACGTTGAGCGGCCTAGCCTACTCGCTGATTGCGCTTGTGGCAGCGCGGGCCTTTATGCGGGAGTCGCGGAAGCGGCCCATCACAGGCTTCGCGCCGGGTGTGTCCATCCTCAAGCCACTCAAGGGGGTGGATGACCGTATGGCCGCTGCATTTGCGAGCCACTGCCGGCAGACCTATGGCGGCGAGTGGGAGCTGCTGTTCGGTGTGGTTTCGATGGACGACCCAGTGGTCTCGTTGGTCGAGCGGCTGCGTGTGGAGCATCCACTGGTTCCGATTCGCCTGCTGGAGTGCCCGCAGCGGCTGGGAACGAACGGCAAGATGTCTACCGTGGCCCAGCTTGTGCCGTTGGCGAAGTATGAGCACCTGCTGGTGAATGACAGCGACATCGTCGTGGTTTCCATGGATTACCTGGATGGCGTTATGGCGCCGCTTGCGGACGACGCCGTCGGCCTGGTGACGGTGCCTTATGTGGGGCGGGCGGAGAGCGGATTCTGGTCGCGGTTGGAGGCGCTGGGGATCTCGACCGACTTTATGGCAGGCGTGCTGACAGCGAAGAAGCTGGAAGGCGCAATTCGATTTGGGTTAGGTTCGACGCTGGCGACGACGAAGACGGCGCTCGCGAGCATCGGCGGCTTCAACGCGCTGGTCGACGAGCTGGCCGATGACTATGAGCTGGGAGCGCGGCTGAGTGCCGCGGGGTATCGGGTAGAACTGGTGCATGAGGTGGTGGAGACCAGCGTGCCGGCATACACGGCACGCGGTTTCTGCGAGCACCAGCTTCGGTGGTCGCGCAGCACGCGCGACTCGCGGCGCTGGGGCTACGTAGGCCTGGGTGTGACCTATGTGCTGCCGTGGGCCGTGCTGACTGTGCTCGCCACGGGAGGCGTCTTGTGGAGCTGGAGCCTGTTGAGCCTCGCACTGCTGGTGCGGCTTGCCGTGGCGCTGAATGTCGGTGTGGGTGTTCTGCACGATGGGCAGGTTCTACGCGATATCGCGCTGCTCCCGCTGCGGGACGGCTTAGGGCTCTTCTTCTGGGCGTGGAGCTATGCGAGCGATGTGGTGGTGTGGCGCGGAGAGCGCTTCCGGTTGCAGCGCGGGCGGATGGTGAAGGCAGCGAGCAGGGAGTAGAAACCAGGAGGCTGGCACGGGCGCGAGCACCTTTCTAGTCCTTTGAGCTGGATGAATTGTCCAGCGCAGCAAACCATGCGGCGTAGGGTGTGTTCTTTGCCAGGTGCCGGTTGTAGTCAGGGGCGGCATCGTTCCACCATACGGGGCCGCGTTCGCCGAGCGCGATCTTCGCTGTATCTACGGCCTGACGGGCACGCTCGCGCGCTTCGGCATCATCGCCCCGCATGGCGACGCCTTTGGCGCGGCGCGCCTGCATGAGTTCGTGTACGAGCTGCCGGCGCACCTCCGGACGAAGGTGCGGATTGGAGCAGCGCCACAAGCGGCCGCGCACGACGAAGTAGCGACCGTCCGGAGTGTGCGGAGGTGTCGAGGGCGCTGCGTTCCGGGCTGCGGCCATGCGATCAGCTGCGCAACTCGTCGTCGGGGCGGTTCGGCCGGGTGCCGTGGATGTGGGTGTGGATGTCGCCGACGACGTCCGTAAGGTAGTGCAGCTTGCGGCTCAGCGCCTGAATCTCGCTCTCGGCGCGGCGGTTCACCTCGAAGTCCAGCTCGCTGCGCAGGCGGTCCTTCTGGTCCTGGCGGTTCTGGCTCATCATGATCACCGGCGCCTGAATCGCCGCCAGCATGGAGAGGAAGAGGTTGAGCAGGATGTAGGGGTAGGGGTCCCAACTCTTGCCGCCCTGCACGTTGCTCAGCATGGTGTAGCTGACCAGCGCGATACCGAACGAAATGATGAAGGTCCAGGAGCCGCCGAAGCTGGCGACCTTGTCGGCGATGCGCTCGCCAAAGGTCTCCTGCTCGTCGATGAGCTCGTTAGGGTTGCGGTAGGTGCGGGCGCTGATGACCTTTTGCGCGTTGTGGATCTCGCCGGCCAGGACGGTGAGCATGTCCAGCCCGGCCTGCGGCTTGGTGGAGATCAGCACGTTGATGTCATTGCGGTCCACCTCGATGCAGCTGGAGGGCTCCAGCGCGACAGCGGTGGTGTGATGCGGCATACCCTGCAGCATGGATGCGAAGCCGAAGAGGTCGCCATGCTTGGGCTCGGAGAAGATGACCTCCTGGCCGTCCTCGTCGATGAGCGTCACCTCGACCGCACCTTCGAGCATCACGTAGGCGGGACCATTTGGCTCGCCGGCCTTATAGATGCGCTGATTGGCGGCGAAGCTGCGCAGCTCCACCTGCTGCGCGAGCACAGCGAGCTCGTCGTCGTCGAGCAGAGAGAAGAGCGGAATCTGGCGGAGTTCGAGTGGGTTGCAGGGCATAAGGAGGTTCGAGGTGCTAGGTGCTAGGTTCCAGGTGAATGTTAGTACCTGGAACCTGACCCCTGGCACTAGATTATCGGTTCGGCTGGTTGCTGACGATCTCTTTGCCACCGCTTTTCACGAGAATGTAAACAGGGCCAGGGACGCTTGGCAACTGGTTCGGCGGGTCGGCCAGCGACTGCCACAGAAAAATGCGCTGCTGGCCGGTCCACTTATTGGCGATGGATTGCGGCGTCTCGAAGATGTGCGGAGCGTCGGGGAAGAAGCTGCCGTACCAGAGGTTGCTGCTGCGGCCTTCAAGGATGTGGATGTTGGCGCGTTGCAGGTAGAAGCCAAGCGTGCTGCCGGATTCGTACTCGCCGTGGATGCAGAGCAGATCCTCTGGGTGCAACTGCGGGCGGATGGCTTCTGCGAGCTGTGCGCTGGTCAGCACCGGGGCAAAGGTCTGCAGGCCAAGGTGCGCGGCCAGCAGGAAGCTGAAGGCACCGGCCGCCAGAGCGAGGTTGGCGGCGTGGTGGCGCGCGCGCCTGTACAAGAGCAGCGCGCAGAGCGGTCCAAAGAAGAGGCTGAGGGCGGCGAGCGTCAGGGGCAGCCGGAAGAGCGCAATGGCTGGGCCGGTGAGGTCGAGGAAGTGGCCTAGCGAGAGAGCGTAGTCGTTGGGGTTCTGGGTGAGAAGCGTAGCGAGGTCCGTGTGCGCAGGGGCCTGGTAGCGGAGAACAAGGGACAGGCTGACCCCGGCGAACAGTGTGCCCAGCGCAAGGACACAATACATGGGTATCTCCACAGCGCTGCGCTCCTGTTGAGATGACACAGCTGGGTTGATGTGTTGTGCCAGCCAGCCAGCGAGCAGCAGGGCCATCGCTGGCAGCGCAGGCAGAACGTAGTACTCCTGGCGGGTGGAAAGTGCGAAGAAGAGCAGCACGAAGGCCGCCCAGAGCATCAGCAGCAGCAGACCGCGTTGAGCCAGCGGGAGCTCGTGGGCGCGCAGCTGGGAGCGGAGGCTGCGGGTGCGTTCGGTGCGGCCAAAGATTGGGAAGGCCCACGCTGTGGCGCCGGGCAGAAAGGCCGACCACGGCATCATCCAGATGAGGCACAGTCCCCAGAACAGCCAGAGCGGAGCGGTATCGTAGTCATGCGGCACGCGCAGGTTGAGGTAGCGCAGCAGGTGCTCGTTCATGAAGTAGAACCAGAACCAGCCTCGGACGTTGCCGTCAGTGGGCAACGGCACCTGCCAGTGACCGTGCGCGAATACAAAGGGCATCGGATGGCCGTGGCCCGGGTTCGCGAGGCCGGCGAGGATGTGCCACGGCGCCGCGATGACAAGAAAAATGACCGCTGCCGTGAGCGGGTGAAGCTGTCGCAGACGTCCGATTGCGCCGCGCAGTCCCCGTGTGGCGCCGAGATACAGAAGCGCGATAGCGACCGGGAAGACGACGCCGATGAGGCCTTTGGTCAGGACATTCAGTGAGCAAGCGGCGGCGAAGACGTAGCAGAAGAGTCGACGCGGCTCGGCTTCCTCTTCACTGCGATACAGCTTCCTCTTCACTGCGATACAGCGCATAGACCGCCAGCGTGGTGAAGAGACAGATGCCGATGTCGGGGATGGTGATGCGGGTAAAGAGGAACAGCCCAAAGCTGGAGAGGCTGATCATCGCAGCATAAAGGCCGGCGCGGGCGGACCCGAACAGGCGGCGGGCGAAGGCCTCCAGCAGAAGCGCAAGCGCAAGCATCGCGAGCGCAAGCGGGACGCGCGCGGCGGCGGCCAGGGTCTCCGGGCGGCTGGCTCCGAACAGTTGTGCGGTACGCATGCAGGCGGACATCGACCAGTAAAGCAGCGGTGCCTTCTCCAGGTAGCGAATGCCGTTGGCGTAGAGCGTGACGTAGTCATGGCGCAGGAGCATTTCGCGCGCCACCTCGACGTGAACGCTGTCGGCGTCGTCGAGCAGCGGCGGCGTAAAGAGGGTGAAGCTGCCGTAGAACGCTAGCCAGAGCAGCAGGGTGGTGAGGAGCGTGCTGCGGGGGCGAGTTGGAGCGGCGGTGGGCACCAACAAGAGTGTAGAAGGTAATCGAACGCGGAGTTTGCGCGTCGGGTAGACTTTGCGAGATGGCGAAGCGCGACAACATGAAGCCGATTGCCGCCGGGCGAGCGCGGCTGCTGCAGATCGATGCAGCGAAGCCGGCCGCCGAAAAGCCCGGCCCGCGGCGGAGATGATCTTCGGCGAGTGGTACCCGGCGCTGCGTGCAGACCAGGTGCGTCGGCCGGGCGACACCGCGCTGGCCATGCTGCTGGGCATCCCGCTGCTGGTGGGGCGCAAGCGCGATGGCAGCCTGTTTGCCCTGCGCGATATGTGTCCGCATCGCGGCATTCCGCTTTCGGCCGGGTGGTTCGATGGCGAGACGGTGCAGTGCAAGTACCACGGCTGGCGGTTTGAGCCCTGCAGCGGGCGCTGTGAGGAGATTCCTTCGCTCACCTCGCACGATCATCTGGAGCCGACGAAGATTTTCGCCAATGCGTTCCCTGTGGCTGAACGCGATGGCTACGCCTGGGTGTATGTGCCGGCCGCCGGCGCGGGGCGCGTCGATGCAGCCGCGCTGCCGCCGGTGCCAGAGTTGCCAAAGTTTTCCGGCCGCTACCGCAAGGCGCATCTCACTGCGGAGCTGCCCTGCAACGTCGACCACGGAATCATCGGCCTGATGGACCCGGCGCATGGCCCGTTCGTGCATCGCGCATGGTGGTGGCGCAGCGCGGGCAGCATCCACGAGAAGACGAAATTGTTTGAACCGATTGAGAACGGCTTTCGCATGAGCGCCCATACGCCGAGCTCAAACTCCGCGCCGTACAAGTTGCTGGGCAAGCCGGTGACGACCATCGACTTTGTCCTGCCCAACCGTCGCTACGAGACCATCGTCGCCGAGAAGGACGGCAAGAAGCGCTGGTTCGCCTCGCTGACCACCGTTACGCCGGTCACGCCGAGCACCTGCCGCATTGATGTGATCGCCGCCTGGGACATCGCCTACTGGGTGCCGTTTGTTACGCCCGTCGCCAAATACTTCGGTGCGCGCTTCGTCGCCCAGGACCAGCAGACGATGGTGGAGCAGGCGCGTGGTCTCCGCTCCAACCCCGGGACTCATGCTCATTGACGACGCCGACAAGCCGGCAAAGTGGTACTTCGCGCTGAAGCAGCGGCGCTTGAGCGGCCTTGGAGAGCATCCGCTACAGGGACCCGTCGAGCTGCACTGGCGGAGTTAGGGGCTGTTGCTCTGGGGAAGGAAACCCCGTACCCCCCCTTAGAGTCTAAGTCCAAGGTTAACTCTTTTCCAGTCAACAGATAGGTCTTCAGACTTGTTTTCGTCAGGTCTTTTCTAAAGGACTTAGGTCTGGTCTTATGCAAGGGAAAGTCTGCGAAGACTGGGAAAATATGTGGAGTGGGCGCCGCTATGTGGGCGGCACATCCCTCGGTCTTCCTTAAGGATAACAAACGGGATGGGGTAACTAGCTCATTCTTTTTTGTTTCGGATCATCCCTGGAATGAATGACCTGCCGGCATCGATGGGCGGCAGGGGGCTTGACAGGTTTGGAAGAGCCGGCGGGCTTTTCTCTCGCACAGCAACCAGCGGACAACGCTCGCTTGGGACCCGCCTGCGCTCAGGTTGATGCTGCCTATGCCTTGGCGAGGGCGGCTTCCAGCAGGTGCTGGCCACCTTCGAGGACAACGCCGTGGCCGGGGGCGATGCGTTGGACCGGTTGTCCCAGCAGAGCGCGGATGCTGGCCGCGGCGGTCGGCTTGTGCCAGGTGGCGAGCCCCGCCAAGGGGAAGTACCACGGGCCGTACCCGGGGACATGGGCCGCGCCGCCGATGGTCAGCAGCGCGTCGCCGGCGTAGAGTGTGCCGTCGCGCTCGTCGAGCAGACTGATGTGGCCCGGAGTGTGGCCGGGTGTGGCAAGGACGCGGAGCGAGCCGAAGAGCTCCCCGGCGTTGAGCAGATGTGCCGGCGGGGTGTCCGCGCCGGGAAGCGAGCCTTTGACCTTGCTGCCCGGAGCGATGGCGAGCTCCTCCGGTGTGAGCGAGCGGTCCTGCGCGGGCTTCCTGGGCAACAGGCGGGACTCGCGCGCGCCGATGGCCACGGCAACGCCCGGAAGCGCGGAGGCGAGCGCGTCGAGCGAGCCGATGTGGTCACCATGGGCGTGGGTGAGCAGGATGCGGCGGATGGGCAGGCCGAGTTGCCGGGCGACGCCGCCGATGTCACCGGCACCACCGCCAACGGTGGTGTCGATAAGGGTGAAGCTCTCGGGCTCAGCTTCTCCGCCGGGTTCCCGGACCAGGTAGCAGTTGACGAAGCCCATGCGGGTGAGCTGGTGGCTGTTTGCGGAGACGGTTGTGACCTTCATGCAGACCTCGTATGGCGAAAATCTCTAGACAATAGATGCAGCCAAAAGCACCGGAGATGGCGGTTTCCAGGCATGCTAGCCTACGTCCATGCGACGCATATTGAATGGCGAATCCAGCGGCGACGCGTATTGTGTCCTCGGCACCCGTGGTCCCAACGATACCGTGGGCGCGATGCTTGACCTGGCTATCGATCCGTGGACCCCTACCTGGGCATGCTGCGCTCACCCGCCGATGGATGCGGCGTGAGTGGTAATCCTGGTCTGCACGTGAACGACTGCGGAGCCAAGGACCTGGCGCAGGCGTTTGCTGATGCGATGGGTTTGATCCGGTAGCGCGCTGGTGGGGTGCGACGGGCGGGCAGGACGTACACTTAAGGCATGGCGAACGGCGGAACAAACTCAGGGCCGATGCAGCGCATTTTGAAGGGGTCGCTGGCGCTGACGGCGGCCTACATTGCGGCGACACTGTACTTTGGTCTGCGCGCGCACTCGCTGGCGCTGATCTCCGAGGCTGGCCACAACGTCTCGGACTTCCTGGCGCTGGCGCTCAGCTTTGCCGCCGTGTGGCTGCAGACGCGGCCCGCCACCGACCGCCGCACCTTCGGCTATGCGCGGGCCGGCGTGCTGGCCGGGTTTGTGAATGCGCTAAGCCTGATGGTGCTGGCCGCGTGGATTGTCATCAGCGCCGTGGGCCGCTTCTTTCATCCGGTGGTGGTCGAGCCGCACCTGATGATGTCGGTGGCCGCGGCCGGGGTGGTGATGAACGGCGTGATCGCGGCGCTGCTGTTCAAGTTTTCCGGCGATGTGAACATACGCAGCGTCTTTCTGCACATGCTGGGCGATACGATCTCGACGGCCGCGGTGATCGTCGGCGGCCTGCTGATAGCGGTGACGCACCAGCAGTGGATCGATCCGCTGCTGTCGCTGATCATTGCGGGCATGATCCTGTTGAGCAGCTGGAGCATCGTCCAGGAGACCTTGCACATCCTGTTGGAAGGCACGCCGAGGACTGTCGATCTGGCGGAGATCCGGTCGGCGATGCAGGGTGTGGAGGGTGTGGTGAACGTGCACGACCTCCACGTCTGGAGCCTGACCAGCCAGAGCCATGCGCTGGCCTGCCATGTGCAGGTGGTGGAGATGGCGCTGGCTGAGAGTGAGGCGGTGCTGGAGCGGCTGAACCATCAGCTGCGCGACCACTTCGGGATCCGGCACACGACGGTGCAGATTGAGGTGACCGGATGCGCGACGGAAGAGGACTGCTGCTCGCCGCCGGAGACGCCGGCGGTGGACGGCCACTCGCACCATCATCATGGGCCGGGCGGGCATAGCCATGACCACGGCCACGCACACGCGCATTGACCATGCGCTTACGGGCAACTGGAAAGGCCACCGTGACGCACGGGCAGTCACGCCGATATTTTTTGAACCGCAAACAATAAAGCCCGCCATGTTCGGCGGGCATTATTGTGTACATGGTGTGGCCTAGGCGAGGGTGGCGTCGAGGGTGATCGTGGCCGCGGCGAGGAGTTTGGAGATGGGGCAGTGGGTCTTGGCCTTCTCTGCGATCTCGTCGAACTTGGCCTTGTCGATGCCGGGCACGGTGGAGGTGTTCACGAGGTGGATCTTTGTCACGGTCGGGCCACCGGGCGCGCCGGGATCGAGGGTGACGGTGGCGGTGGTGTCGACCGAGGTGGCTGTGTGGCCGGCGGTGGCGAGCTCGTTGGCAAACGCCATGCTGAAGCAGCCGGCGTGGGCCGCCGCGATCAACTCCTCGGGGTTGGTGCCGGTGCCTTCTTCAAAGCGGCTCTTGAAGCTGTATTGGGTGTCCTTGAGCGTGGTGCTCTGCGTGGTGATGGTGCCTGAGCCGGCCTTGAGGTCGCCGGTCCAGATGGCGGATGCTTTGCGGTCCATGGTGGTTCTCCTTGATAGGTGAGATGCGTGGTGGAGAGGATGAGATTCGCTGCAAACGCAAAGGCCGCTAAGGACGCAAGGGTTCGCAAAGGAATGCTGCCAGGTGATTTCAGGCGAAGTGCTTAAGCCGCGTGTAAATAGACCAAGCGGCCCAGAAACAGCAGAGCCAGCAGGTAGAGCATCCAGTGCTGGCGGCGGCCGCGGCCGGTGGCCAGCTCCAGCACGGCAAAGCTGATGATACCGAAGCTGAGTCCGGTGGCGATGGAGTATGTGAGCGGAATGGTGATGAGCGTGAGGAAGCTGGGGATGGCGACGCGGGGTTCTTCCCAGTCGATGCGGGCGGCGCCGGCGACCATGAGCGCGCCGACCAGGATGAGCGCCGGCGCGGTGGCGAAGTCCGGAATGGCGCCGACCAGCGGCGCGACAAAGAGCGCGGCGAAGAAGAGCAGGCCGGTGACGATCGCTGTAACGCCGGTACGGCCCCCCGCGGCCACACCCGCCGAGCTTTCTATGTAGCTGGTAACGGTGCTGGTGCCGGCCAGCGAGCCGACCACGGTGGCCGTGGCATCGGCGAAGAAGATCTTGTCGAGCCGAGGGATGGTGTGGTCTTCCGCGATGAGGCCAGCGCGCTCTGTTACGGCAACCAGGGTGCCGATATTGTCGAAGAGGTCGACGAAGAGGAAGACGAAGATGATCTCCAGCGCATTCATCTTCAGGGCGCCGCGGATGTCGAGGTGAAGAAATGTCGAGGAGATGGCCAACGGGTTGAAGGTGCTGGGCTGGTACTTCACCTGGTGGCAGAGGATGCCGAGGACCAGCGTGCCCAGCACGCCGATCAGCATGGAGGCCTTGACGCGGTAGGCCTGCAGGATGGCGATCAAGAGAATCCCAAAGACAGTGAGCAGCACGGCCGGAGAGTGCACGTTGCCGAGCGTCACCGTCGTCGCCGCACTCTTGACAATGAGGCCTGAGTTGACCAGGCCGATGAAGGCGATGAACAGCCCGATGCCTCCCGCGACGGCCGCATGGAGCTGATAGGGAATGGCTGCGACCAGCCGCTGCCGCACACCGCCGAAGGTGAGCAGCAGAAAGATCACGCCGGAAAGAAAGACCGCGCCCAGGGCCGTCTGCCACGGCACGCCCATGCCCTTGACGACGGTGTAGGTGAAGTACGCGTTGAGTCCCATGCCGGGCGCGAGAGCCAGCGGGTAGTTGGCCAGCGCACCCATCAGGATGCTGCCGAACGCGGCGCACAGGCAGGTCGCGGTGGTGACGGCGGCGAGTGGCATACCTGTCTGCGACAGGATGGCCGGGTTCACGAAGATGATGTACGCCATCGTGATGAAGGTGGTGAGGCCGGCGAGCAGCTCGATGCGCCAGGTGGTCTGGTGCTCGGCGAAGTGGAAGTAGGCTTCTGTGCGTTCAACAAACCTTGGGCGGGATCTCATGCGCGCGGAGGCCCTTCACGGTGCGTGGATTTTGAGTGGTTTGGACAGGATACAGGCAGCGACAGAGTGTAGAGCGTAGAGGGTAGAGAGAAAATCAGGCGACTCCTGACTCTAAGATGGAAGCATGACAGCCAATGAGGTGAAGGAGATGCTTGGGCTACAGCCGCACCCGCGTGAGGGTGGGTGGTATGTGCGGACGTGGGAGTCGGAGGAGTTTGTTTCGCTGCCACGATACAAAGGCGAGCGCAGGACCTCGACGGCGATCTACTACCTGCTGGAGCCGGGGATCTTCAGCGAGATGCATGTGCTGGAGAGCGATGAGATCTTTCATCACTACTTCGGCGGCGCGGTGGAGATGCTGCAGCTATTCGCAGACGGAAGCTCGAAGGTCACCACGATGGGCAAGGACATCGCGGCCGGAGAGGTGTTGCAGCAGGTGGTGCCGCGCGGAGTGTGGCAGGGTACCCGGATGTTGCGTGAAGGTGAGTGGGCGCTGCTGGGGTGTACGGTGAGCCCGGGGTTCGAGTTTGAGGACTACCGCGATGGGCGTGCGGAGGAGTTGATTGCGAGATGGCCGGGCGAGGCGGAGCGAATTCGAGCGCTGACAAGAAGCGAAAAGCTCTGAGGCAAAGTGCGCGAAGTCGAACGCGAAGTTTCGCCAAGGGAGGCTTTGCGCAACTTCAAGCCTTGCTTTGCGCACTTTGCGTCAAGGCCTCTTCGTCGACGCCGATGTCTTCCTTCCACAGCGCGGGGTTGGCGGCGATGAAGTCGCGCATCATGGCGATGCACTCTGCATCGGCGAGGTCGACGACCGTCAGCCCAAGTTCCCGCAATGAGTGCTCACCGCCGGCGAAGTTGACGCTCTCACCGATGACCACCGTGCTGAAACCAAACTGCCGGATGAGCCCGGTGCAGTACCAGCAGGGAGCCAGCGTGGTGACCATGATGAGATCGCGGTAGCTTTTCTGGCGGCCAGCGTTGCGGAAGGCATCGGTCTCGCCGTGGATGGAGGGGTCGCCGAGCTGGACGCGGCGGTTATGGCCGCGGCCCACAAGAGTGCCGTCCTGGCGAAAGATGGCCGCGCCGATGGGCAGGCCGCCTTCAGCAAGACCTACCCGCGCTTCTTCAAGCGCGACGGCGAGCATGGCAGAGTAGTTGGGAAGTGGCATGGCTGGTATGAGGATACAGGCGGCTGTGCCGACAACACGTTCCATGGGGACAGGCGCGGTGGAAGCGGCAGCCAGGAAAACGATTTCTCGGATAGAATCGGTTCGTATTCTGAACCCTCCTATGGCCCATCTTCGCGCTTCCCTTCGCCGTCCTTGCGTATCTGTCCTCGCTGCCCTGCTGTTTGCCGGTGCCTCCTCTCTGCCGGCACAAAACACGCCTCCCCGGCTGACTGTTGATACGGCTACTATCACTCACTCCGTGAGCCCCATGCTCTATGGCCTCATGACGGAGGAG
The DNA here is from genome assembly GCA_947034895.1 of Rhytidiadelphus loreus. NCBI lineage: Eukaryota > Viridiplantae > Streptophyta > Bryopsida > Hypnales > Hylocomiaceae > Rhytidiadelphus > Rhytidiadelphus loreus. The sequence continues at coordinate 2,502 of CAMQQG010000278.1, read as the reverse complement.
ATCAACCACTCCTACGACGGCGGCCTATACGCCCAGCTGGTCAACAACCCCACGTTCCACAAGCACTGGGACGGCGCCGAGGGGTGGGGCCTGATGCGCCATGGCGACGCCAGCGCCACAGCCGCTCTGGATCAGGAGACCGGCCCAAGCAAGGCGCTGCCCACGAGTATGAAGCTTGTGGTGGAGCGCGCTTCTGCAGGGAATGAGGCCGGGTTGAGCAATCAGGGCTACTGGGGCATTCCGCTCCATGCCGGCACAACGTATCAGGGTGCCTTCTATGCCAGAGTCGAAGGCGCGATCGGCACTGTGACGGTAAAGCTCATCAGTGACACGACCGGGGCAGCGCTTGCGACAGCCTCAGTGCCGCTGCATGGCAACGCATGGACGCGCTACACGTTCAAACTCGTCACTGGGTCCATGCCTGCTTCGGAAAAGAACCACATTGAGTACACAGTGGCCCAGCCCGGCACGCTGTGGGTGCAGCTGGCAACGCTCTTTCCGCCGACCTACAACCATCGTGAGAACGGTCTGCGTATCGACCTGATGGAGAAGATGGCGGCCATGCACCCGAAGTTTATTCGACTGCCGGGCGGCAACTATCTGGAGGGCGACACGCTGGCCGACTGGTACGACTTCAAGAAGACGATTGGCCCGCTGGTGGACAGGCCCGGGCATCAGGCGCCGTGGACGTACTGGTCCACCGACGGCATGGGTCTGCTGGAGTTTCTGGAGTGGACCGAGGACCTGCACGTAGAGCCGGTGCTTGCCGTGTATGCCGGCTACGCGCTGCAGCATGCTTACGTAAAGCCGGGGAAGGACCTGGAGCCCTATGTGCAGACCGCGCTCGATGAGGTGGAGTATGCCACGGGCGACGTAAGCACGACGTGGGGTGGCCAGCGCGCGAGGGACGGCCACCCCGCGCCGTTCCCGCTGCACTATATCGAGATCGGCAACGAGGACTGGTTCGATACGAGCGGCAGCTACGATGGCCGCTTTGCGCAGTTTGCGCACGCGCTGCGCAAGCGCTATCCGCAGTACCAGCTGATTGCCACCACGCCGGTCAAGGAGCCGGCGGATGCTGTGCCGGACCTCATCGACGACCACTACTACAAGAGCCCGGCGGACATGTTTGACCTTGTGCACCAGTACGACGCCGCGCCGCGCACCGGCCCGAAGATCTTCGTCGGCGAATGGGCGACGCGCTCCGGCAGCCCCACGCCGGACTTCGGTGACGCGCTGGGCGATGCCGCCTGGATGACCAGCCTGGAGCGCAACAGCGACCTCATCCAGATGGCCAGCTACGCGCCGCTGTTGGTGAACGTGAATCCTGGCGCGATGCAGTGGCCCACCGACCTCATCGGCTTTGACGCACTGAAGAGCTACGGCTCGCCCAGCTGGTATGCGCAGTGCCTGTTTGCGCAGCACCTGGGCGATGGCTGGGCGAAGAGCTCGCTCGTGGGCGGCGGACCGCGTTTCTTCTACTCGGCGACGGTTTCGTCTGGCCAGCATGTGCTGCATCTGAAGCTGGTGAACGCCAGCAACACCGCGCAGCCACTGGACATCGTGCTGCAGGGTGTAAGCACCGGCGCGCACCTTGGGACGATGACTGCACTGCACGCGGCCACCTATGAGGCGACCAACTCCATCACGGAGCCCGAGGCCGTGCATCCGGTGGCAGGCACGCTGCGCTTCAGCGGCAGCAACCTGCACCACAGCGTGCCGGCATACACCATTGAGGTGATCGATGTGCCGCTGAAGTAGCAGCAGTCAGGGTAATTTCACGCCTGGTTGCGCGCCGCAGGCGCAGCTGCGGAAGCTGGCCGCCGCCGGATTGGTCACCGAGCAGACATAGCCCGGCCACACCAGGTGCATCGCCGCGGCCTTGAGGTTCGCGCTGATGCCCGGGTCGCCGACGAAGTAGAACTTCTCATAACTCAGGCTGGCGGGCGTGGCGCTGCCGGGGTCGTTAAGAAAGCTCGCCGTGAGCTTGCCGAGTGAGGCACCGGAAAAGTCGGGCAGGCCGTAGGTGGTGGAGTAGCGATACTCCGTGCTCCAGAGCGTCCCAACGCCGCTTTTGTTGTCTGCGGCGGTAACGGTATAGTCAACCAGCGTCGCGGTCGCGGGGTCTACCTGCGCAAGCGTGAAGGCGGGATTATTGCCGTCTACCGGTGAGATGGAGGGCACCAGCTTGCCGGGGATGAGCTGGCCGTTTGCCGCCTTGTACAGCCGCATCTCGTCCATGTGGGTGTGCGCAAACAGGGCGAGGCGGATGACATCGGGGAAATCTGTCAGTGTCTTCACCAGTTCGTCAGAGCCAAGGAACATCTCCGGCTCCTGCGGCTTCGTGGCGGAGCATACGTCACGGGCTTTGGTGAAGGTGGAGTAAGCGTCGATGCCGGGCGGTATATGGGCCATTATCCATACCTGCTCATGCGCGCGGCGTGCTGCTTCCAGCTTCATGCGCAGCCACTCGATTTGCTGCTTTGCGGCGGCATCGTTGGG
>CAMQQG010000277.1:0-22781 GCA_947034895.1 Rhytidiadelphus loreus | reverse complement strand
AGTCGCCAAGCCTGTACCGATTCGCATCCGTGAATGATGAGATCGGCCCATGTGGCTCAGTGGTAGAGCACTCCCTTGGTAAGGGAGAGGTCGCGCGTTCGATCCGCGCCATGGGCACCAAGGGATAGATCGCTGCGCGCAGAGACGACGGCGGGATCGCTTCGCGACCCTTCTCTTTTATTTTTCAAGCGAGGTTGTTATGGCAAAAGGCAAATTCGAACGCACCAAGCCGCACGTCAACGTCGGCACGATCGGTCACGTCGACCACGGCAAGACGACGTTGACGGCGGCGATCACGACGGTGCTCTCCAAGCTCTTCGGCGGCGAAGCCAAGGCCTACGACCAGATCGACGCGGCGCCGGAAGAGAAGGCGCGCGGCATCACGATCAACACCGCCCACGTCGAATACGAGACCAAGAACCGGCACTACGCCCACGTCGACTGCCCGGGCCACGCCGACTATGTGAAGAACATGATCACCGGCGCCGCCCAGATGGACGGCGCGATCCTGGTCTGCTCGGCCGCCGACGGCCCGATGCCGCAGACCCGCGAGCACATCCTGCTCGCCCGCCAGGTCGGCGTGCCCTACATCATCGTCTTCCTGAACAAGTGCGACATGGTCGACGACGCCGAGCTGCTCGAACTCGTCGAGATGGAAGTCCGTGAGCTGCTCGACAAGTACGACTTCCCCGGCGACACCACCCCCATCATCCACGGCAGCGCCAAGCTCGCCATGGAAGGCGACAAGGGCGAACTCGGCGAAGGCGCGATCCTGAAGCTCGCCGATGCCCTCGACAGCTACATCCCGCAGCCCGAGCGCGCGATCGATCGTCCGAAGGATCAGCCCTTCCTGATGCCGATCGAAGACGTGTTCTCCATCTCCGGTCGCGGCACCGTCGTCACCGGCCGCGTCGAGCGCGGCATCGTCAAGGTCGGCGAGGAAATCGAGATCGTCGGCATCACCCCGACGCAAAAAGACCACCTGCACCGGCGTCGAGATGTTCCGCAAGCTGCTCGACCAGGGCCAGGCCGGCGACAACGTCGGCATCCTGTTGCGCGGCACCAAGCGCGAAGACGTGCAGCGCGGCCAGGTGCTCTGCAAGCCCGGCAGCGTCAAGCCGCACACCCACTTCACGGCAGAGATCTACGTCCTCTCCAAGGAAGAAGGCGGCCGCCACACCCCGTTCTTCAACAACTACCGCCCGCAGTTCTACTTCCGCACGACGGACGTGACCGGCGCGGTCGAGCTGCCGAAGGACAAGGAGATGGTCATGCCCGGCGACAACGTCAGCATCACCGTCAAGCTGATCAACCCGATCGCGATGGAAGAAGGCCTGCGCTTCGCCATCCGTGAAGGCGGCCGCACCGTCGGCGCCGGCGTCGTGGCCAAGATCATCGCGTAAAAAGGATCGTTAGGGGCGTAGCTCAATTGGCAGAGCGCTGGTCTCCAAAACCAGAGGTTGGGGGTTCGATGCCCTCCGCCCCTGCCAGAACAGGCCGCAACACTGCCTGAGTCTGGCGGTTACACGAAAAAACAGCCCGCGAAGTTGCTCCCCAGCGACTGCGGGCTTTGCTCTTGGAGCGAGTGCCGGGGTCTTGCCCTGTCGTCGCGACGAACCCACTGACATAAATGGCGAATCCTCCCCCCATCGAGACGGTCTCCACCCCTGCCGACAAAGCCAAGCTCGGCGTCGCAGCGGCGCTCGTCGTCGCCTCGGTCGTCGTCTTCTATCTGCTGGGCGACAAGGACCTCTGGCTGCGCGTGATCGCGCTGCTGGTGCTGCTGGCGATGGCGGTCGCGACCTTCTTCACCTCCGAACAAGGCAAGCAGTTGATCGCCTACGGCCGCGATTCGGTCAAGGAAGTCAAGAAAGTCGTCTGGCCGACGCGCAAGGAAGCGGGGCAGATGACCTTCTACGTCTTCGCCTTCGTGTTCCTGATGGCTCTTTTCCTGTTCCTGACCGACAAGACGCTCGAGTGGGTGTTGTACGACCTGATCCTGGGCTGGAGGCGTTGAGCGCCGTGCACAGTCCAGAAGGAACGATTGCCATGACCGAAGAAATCAATACTCCCGACGCCGTGTCGCCCGCGACCGTCGCCCCCGCCGGCAACAAGCGCTGGTACGTGGTGCACGCCTACTCGGGCATGGAAAAGGCAGTCGAGCGCAACCTGCGCGAGCGCATCGACCGCTCCGAGATGCAGACCAAATTCGGCCGCATCCTGGTGCCGATGGAAGAAGTCGTCGAGCTGAAGAACGGCAAGAAGTCGGTCACCGAGCGTCGTTTCTTCCCCGGCTACGTGCTGGTCGAGATGGAAATGGGCGACGACACCTGGCACCTGGTCAAGCACACCAACAAGGTCACCGGCTTCGTCGGCGGCGCGAAGAACCGGCCCTCGCCGATCTCCGAGGCCGAGGTGCTGAAGATCGTCCACCAGATGCAGGAAGGCGTCGAGAAGCCGAAGCCGAAAGTGCAGTGGGAAGTGGGCGAGCTGGTCCGCATCAAGGAAGGCCCGTTCACCGACTTCAACGGCGCGGTCGAAGACGTCAACTACGACAAGTCCAAGGTGCGTGTTTCGGTGACGATTTTCGGGCGCGCGACGCCGGTCGAGCTGGACTTCGCGCAGGTCGAGAAGGTTTAAGGCCTCCGCTGACGGGGCGGGCGCTGCAAGGCGTTTGCAAGTCAGCCGTTGCTGCCGGTGACGAGACACCGGCGCGAGGAGCCAAGGTAACCAGTCCTTGGCGTTGGAACTCAACAGCTCGGGCGCCCAAAAGCGTCGGGTTGAAATTGGAGTAAATAGTTATGGCAAAGAAGATTGTCGGCTTGATCAAGCTGCAAGTCCCCGCGGGCAAGGCGAACCCTTCGCCCCCGATCGGCCCGGCCCTCGGCCAGCGCGGCCTCAACATCATGGAATTCTGCAAGGCGTTCAACGCCCAGACTTCCGGCATGGAACCCGGCCTGGTGCTGCCGGTCGTGATCACCGCGTTCGCGGACAAGTCCTTCACCTTCGTGATGAAGAGCCCGCCCGCCTCGGTGCTCATCAAGAAGGCGTTGAAGCTCGACAAGGGCTCCGCGAAGCCCCACCTCGACAAGGTCGGCAAGCTGACGCGCGCCCAGGCTGAGGAAATCGCCAAGACCAAGATCAAGGACCTGACCGGCGCCGACCTCGACGCCGCCGTCCGCACCGTCGCCGGCACCGCCCGGTCGATGGGCATCACCGTGGAAGGAGTGGTCTGACATGGCTGCGTTGACGAAACGTCAGAAAGCGTTGGCCGGCAAGGTCGACACCACCAAGCTCTACCCGCTCGGCGCGGCGCTGAGCCTGGTCAAGGAATGCGCGACCGCGAAGTTCGATGAATCGATCGACGTCGCGGTGCAGCTCGGCATCGACGCGAAGAAGTCGGACCAGGTCGTTCGCGGCGCGGTCGTGATGCCCAACGGCACCGGCAAGACCAAGCGCGTCGCGGTGTTCGCGCAAGGCGCCAAGGCCGAGGAAGCCCGCGCCGCCGGCGCCGACGTGGTCGGCATGGAAGACCTGGCCGAACAGGTCAAGGCCGGCAACCTGAACTTCGACGTCGTGATCGCCTCGCCGGACACGATGCGCGTCGTCGGTACGCTCGGCCAGATCCTCGGGCCGCGCGGCCTGATGCCGAACCCGAAGGTCGGCACGGTGACCCCGGACGTCGCCCAGGCGGTCCGCAACGCCAAGGCCGGCCAGGTGCAGTTCCGCGTCGACAAGGGCGGGATCATCCACGGCACGATCGGCCGTCGCTCGTTCGACGACGACAAGCTCGTCGGCAACCTGCGGGCGCTGATCGACGCGCTGAACAAGGCGAAGCCGGCGTCGAGCAAGGGCATCTACCTGCGCAAGGTGGCGCTGTCGTCGTCGATGGGGATCGGTGCCCGGGTCGAGCTCGCGTCGATCAATAACCCTCCGGCGTCAGCCGGCTGACCCCTCCCTCTCCCCCCGGGAGAGGGCCGGGGTGAGGGCCGGCGCCGCCACCGTTCCTTGGTGGGTGCCCCCTCGCTCCAGGCCCGCACACGGGGCAGATGAGAGAAAAAAAGAGTTTGGTGGGTCGATGCGCAGGCAACTTCGTATCGGGTCATCCAAGACCGCTGGTGTGGCCGCGTGCCACTTAATGAACGGCAGGTTCGCGAGAGCCCGCAAGAAGCCAGCGCAGATGGCGGTCCCACCGGGACGGAATGACGAGTTCCAGATCGGGTGGTCGCTGAAACGTAGCGTGTCTGGAAGGGGTGACCCCGACGGACACATCATGTGAGGAGTAGACCTTGAGTCTCAACAAAAGCGAGAAGCAGACCGTCGTGGCGGATGTGGCAGCCCAGGTGGCGCGCTCACAAACGCTGGCGCTGGCTGAATACCGTGGCCTCACGGTGGCTCATCTCGACGGATTGCGCAAGACTGCGCGCGAGAAGGGTGTGTATCTTCATGTCTTGAAGAACACGCTGGCTCGTCGCGCGGTCGCCGGCACGCCGTTCGAGGTGGCCTCGGAGAGCATGGTCGGCCCGCTGATCTATGGTTTTTCCGAAGACGCTGTCGCCGCGGCCAAGGTCCTGTCGGACTTCGCCAAGGGCAACGACAAGCTGATCGTCAAGGGCGGCGCCTACGCGGGCAAGGCTTTGAATGCCGAGGGCGTCAAGTCGCTCGCGTCCATTCCGAGCAAGGAAGTCCTGCTGGCGCAGTTGCTCGGCCTGATGCAGTCGCCCGTCTCGCGCATCGCGCGGGTGCTGGCGGCGATCGCCGAGAAGCGCGCCGAGCCGGCACCTGCTGCCGCCGAAGCGCCGGCCGAAGCGGCTCCTGCCGCAGAGCCGGCCGCCGAAGCCCCGGCCGCTTGAACGATCGATCTTTGTAACTCAATCCTGAACTGGAAATCAAAATGGCATTCGATAAAGACGCATTCCTGACCGCCCTCGACAGCATGTCGGTCATGGACCTGAACGACCTGGTCAAGGCGATCGAAGAGAAATTCGGCGTCTCGGCCGCAGCGATGTCGGCCCCTGCGGCCGGTGGTGGCGGCGCCGCTGCTGCGGTGGTCGAGGAGCAGACCGAATTCAACGTGATGCTGCTCGAAGCCGGCGCCCAGAAGGTGCAGGTCATCAAGGCGGTTCGCGAACTGACGGGCCTCGGCCTGAAGGAAGCCAAGGACATGGTCGACGGCGCACCGAAGCCGGTCAAGGAAGCCGTCTCCAAGGCCGACGCCGAAGCCGCGCTCAAGAAGCTGGTCGACGCCGGCGCCAAGGCCGAAATCAAGTAATTTCGATTCCGCGACAAGGCTGGGCGCCTGAAAGGGTGCTCGGCTTTTTCGCGCTTTCGTCGAAAAAAGTTCCTCGGGGTTCGTCCGTATTGCACGGGATGACCCTTCGAGAGCAGTTGTAAGCGCCGTGTAGGACAATATGCGGTTCTTCCAAGTGAATTCGAAAGCTCTCTGATCCGACTGCAGAGAGCGGGTTTGGTCGGGCTCCGGTGCAATGCCGGGGTTGTCCGCCAGCGGTTGGTAGTGGCCAACCACCAAGCTTCGGGCTTCCCCTGCTCAGGGACAAAGCCCGTCAGACAGTCGTTGATGGACGCAACGCCTAGGCCGGGCGACGTGTCCTGAGACGGAGAATGTATGGCGCAGCAAACCACCCCCTACAGCTATACCGAGCGCAAGCGGATTCGCAAGAGCTTCGGTAAACGCGAAAGTGTCCTCAACGTTCCCTACCTTCTGACGATGCAGAAGGAGTCCTACGTCGCCTTCCTGCAAAAGGACATCCCGCCGCAGAAGCGCAAACCCGAGGGCCTGCAGGCCGCGTTCCTCTCCGCCTTCCCGATCGTCTCCCACAACGGCTTCGTGGAGATGAAGTTCATCGAGTTCAACATGGCCAAGCCCGCGTTCGACACGCGGGAATGCCAGGTTCGGGGCCTGACCTACGCAGCGGCCGTGCGCGCCAAGCTGCAGATGATCATCTATGACCGGGAATCGCCGCAGGCGAAAACCGTGAAGGAAATCAAGGAACAAGAGGTCTACATGGGCGAAGTGCCGCTCATGACCGACTACGGCTCCTTCATCGTCAACGGCACCGAGCGCGTGATCGTCTCGCAGCTCCACCGTTCGCCCGGCGTGTTCTTCGAGCACGACAAGGGCAAGACGCATTCGAGCGGCAAGCTGCTGTTCTCGGCCCGCATCATCCCCTACCGCGGCTCCTGGCTCGACTTCGAATTCGACCCGAAAGACATCCTTTATTTCCGCGTCGACCGCCGCCGCAAGATGCCGGTGACGATCCTCTTGAAGGCGATCGGCCTGAATCCGGAATCGATCCTCGCCAACTTCTTCGTCTTCGACAATTTCCGCCTGATGGACTCGGGCGCCCAACTCGAATTCGTCGCCGACCGCCTGCGCGGTGAAGTCGCGCGCTTCGACATCACCGACAAGGACGGCAAGGTCGTCGTCGAGAAGGACAAGCGCATCACCGCCCGCCACGTGCGCGCCATCGAGCAGTCGGAGACGCAGTTCATCAGCGTGCCCGAGGACTATCTCGCCGGCCGCATGCTGGCCCGGAACGTCGTCGACGCCGACACCGGCGAGATCATCGCCAAGGCCAACGACGAGCTGACCGAAGCGCTGCTGAAGAAGCTGCGCGTGGCCGGCATCAAGGAAATCCCGGCGCTCTACACCAACGAGCTCGACGAAGGCGCCTACATCTCGCAGACGCTCGCTGCCGACGAGACCGCCGACCAGCTCGCCGCCCGGGTCGCCATCTACCGCATGATGCGCCCCGGCGAGCCGCCGACCGAAGACGCGGTCGAGGCCTTGTTCCACCGCCTCTTCTACAGCGGCGACACCTACGACCTGTCGCGCGTCGGCCGGATGAAGTTCAACGCCCGCGTCGGCCGCGACGTGCCGGAAGGCGCGATGACCCTGTCGAACGAGGACATCCTCGACGTCGTGAAGATCCTGGTCGAGCTGCGCAACGGCCGCGGCGAGGTCGACGACATCGACCACCTGGGCAACCGCCGGGTGCGCTGCGTCGGCGAACTGGCCGAGAACCAGTACCGCTCGGGCCTGGCCCGGATCGAAAAGGCCGTCAAGGAACGGCTCGGCCAGGCCGAGACCGAGGCGCTGATGCCGCATGACCTGATCAACTCCAAGCCGATCTCGGCGGCGCTGAAGGAATTCTTCGGCGCCTCGCAGTTGAGCCAGTTCATGGACCAGACCAACCCGCTCTCCGAGATCACGCACAAGCGCCGCGTCTCCGCCCTCGGGCCGGGCGGCCTGACCCGTGAACGCGCCGGCTTCGAAGTGCGCGACGTGCACCCGACCCACTACGGCCGCATCTGCCCGATCGAAACCCCGGAAGGCCCGAACATCGGCCTGATCAATTCGCTCGCGCTCTACGCGCAACTGAACGAATACGGCTTCCTGGAAACACCGTACCGGCGCGTGGCCGACGGCAAGGTGACGATGCAGATCGATTACCTGTCGGCGATCGAGGAAGGCAAGTACGTGATCGCCCAGGCGAGCGCCACGCTCGACGGCGAAGGCAAGCTGATCGACGAGCTGGTCTCGGCGCGTGACAACGGCGAATCGGTGCTGACCTCCGCCGAGCGCATCCAGTACATGGACGTGGCGCCGACGCAGATCGTCTCGGTTGCCGCCTCGCTCGTGCCCTTCCTGGAGCACGACGATGCGAACCGCGCGCTGATGGGCGCCAACATGCAGCGCCAGGCCGTGCCGACGCTGCGGCCGGAGAAGGCGCTGGTCGGCACCGGTGTCGAACGTGTCGCCGCGAAGGACTCGGGCACCGTCGTCGCCGCCCGGCGCGGCGGCGTGGTCGATTACGTCGACACCAACCGCATCGTGATCCGCGTCAACGACACCGAAACCGTCGCCGGTGAAGTCGGCGTCGACATCTACAACCTGATCAAGTACCAGCGCTCGAACCAGAACACCAACATCCACCAGCGCCCGATCGTCAAGCGCGGTGACAAGGTGGCCGCCGAGGACATCATCGCCGACGGCGCCTCGACCGACATCGGCGAGCTGGCGCTCGGCCAGAACATGCTGGTCGGCTTCATGCCGTGGAACGGCTACAACTTCGAAGACTCGATCCTGATCAGCGAGCGGGTGATCGCCGACGACCGCTACACCTCGATCCACATCGAGGAACTGGTCGTGATGGCGCGCGACACCAAGCTGGGCTCGGAAGAAATCACCCGCGACATCCCGAACCTGTCGGAGCAGCAACTGGCTCGCCTCGACGAGTCGGGCATCGTCTACGTCGGTGCCGAAGTCAACCCGGGCGACACGCTGGTCGGCAAGGTCACGCCGAAGGGCGAGACCACGCTGACGCCGGAAGAGAAGCTGCTGCGCGCGATCTTCGGCGAGAAGGCCTCGGACGTGAAGGACACCTCGCTGCGGGTCGACCAGGGCACCAACGGCACGGTCATCGACGTGCAGGTCTTCACCCGCGAAGGCATCCCGCGCGACAAGCGCGCCCAGCAGATCATCGACGATGAGCTGAAGCGCTACCGGCTCGACCTGAACGACCAGCTCCGCATCGTCGAGGCCGACGCCTTCGACCGGATCGAGAAGCTCCTGGTCGGCAAGAGCGCCAACGGCGGCCCGCAGAAGATCGCCAAGGGCACCGCCATCGACAAGGCCTACCTGACTGCCGTCGAGAAGTACCACTGGTTCGACATCCGCCCGTCGGACGAGACGACCGCGAGCCAGCTCGAATCGATCAAGAACTCGCTGGAGCAGACCCGCCACGCCTTCGACCTGAACTTCGAAGAAAAGCGCAAGAAGCTGACGCAGGGCGACGAGCTGCCGGCCGGCGTGCTGAAGATGGTCAAGGTGTATCTCGCCGTCAAGCGCCGCCTGCAGCCGGGCGACAAGATGGCCGGCCGTCACGGCAACAAGGGCGTGGTCTCGAAGGTCGTGCCGGTGGAAGACATGCCGTACATGGCCGACGGCACGCCGTGCGACATCGTGCTGAACCCGCTCGGCGTGCCGTCGCGGATGAACGTCGGCCAGGTGCTGGAAGTGCACCTGGGCTGGGCCGGCAAGGGCATCGGCCAGCGCATCGGCAACATGCTGCAGGCGCATTCCAAGGTGTCGGAGCTGCGCAAATTCCTCGACGAGCTCTACAACAAGTCGGGCCGCAGCGAACGCCTGGATGACCTCGGTGACGCGGAAATCCTGGAGATGGCCGCCAACCTGAGCAAAGGCGTGCCGTTCGCGACGCCGGTCTTCGACGGCGCGACCGAAGAAGAAATCCGCTCGATGCTGAAGCTCGCCTACCCGGACGACATTGCGAAGGCCAAGGGCCTGACCGCGACAAGGACGCAGGCGACCTTGCACGACGGCCGCACGGGCGACGCCTTCGAGCGCCCGGTGACGGTCGGCTACATGCACGTCTTGAAGCTGCACCACCTGGTCGACGACAAGATGCATGCCCGCTCGACCGGCCCGTACTCGCTGGTCACCCAGCAGCCGCTCGGCGGCAAGGCCCAGTTCGGCGGTCAGCGCTTCGGCGAGATGGAGGTGTGGGCGCTCGAGGCCTACGGCGCCTCCTACGTGCTGCAGGAAATGCTCACCGTCAAGTCCGACGACGTCAACGGCCGGACCAAGGTCTACGAGTCGATCGTCAAGGGCGAACACGCCATCGAAGCCGGCATGCCGGAATCGTTCAATGTGCTGGTCAAGGAAATTCGTTCCCTTGGCATCGACATCGAACTTGAGCGCAACTAAAGAAAAGGAACCAGAACATGAAGGGTTTACTCGATCTGTTCCGCCAGTTCACGCCCGATGAGCATTTCGATGCCATCAAGATCGGCCTGGCTTCCCCCGAGAAAATTCGGTCCTGGTCGTTCGGCGAAGTCAAGAAGCCGGAGACCATCAACTACCGCACCTTCAAGCCGGAGCGCGACGGGCTGTTCTGCGCCAAGATCTTCGGCCCGATCAAGGACTACGAGTGCCTGTGCGGCAAGTACAAGCGCCTGAAGCACCGCGGCGTCATCTGCGAGAAGTGCGGCGTCGAAGTCACCCAGACCAAGGTTCGCCGCGACCGCATGGGCCACATCGACCTCGCGGCGCCGTGTGCGCACATCTGGTTCCTGAAGTCGCTCCCCAGCCGTCTCGGCCTCGTGCTCGACATGACGCTGCGCGACATCGAACGCGTGCTGTACTTCGAAGCCTACGTCGTCGTCGACCCGGGCATGACGCCGCTGAAGAAGTTCAGCATCATGTCCGAGGACGATTACGACGCCAAGCGCACCGAATTCGGCGACGAATTCATCGCGTTGATGGGCGCCGAGGGCGTGCACAAGCTGCTGGCCGAGATCGATCTCGACCTCGAGATCGAGAAGCTGCGTGGCGACATGACCGGCTCCGAGCTGAAGGTCAAGAAGAACTCGCGGCGCCTGAAGGTGATGGAAGCCTTCAAGAAGTCGGGCATCAAGCCGCAGTGGATGGTGATGGAAGTGCTGCCGGTGCTGCCGCCGGACCTGCGCCCGCTGGTGCCGCTGGACGGCGGCCGTTTCGCGACTTCCGACCTGAACGACCTGTACCGCCGCGTCATCAACCGCAACAACCGTCTCAAGCGCCTGCTGGAGTTGAAGGCGCCGGACATCATCGTCCGCAACGAGAAGCGGATGCTGCAGGAAGCCGTCGACTCGCTGCTCGACAACGGCCGCCGCGGCAAGGCGATGACGGGTGCGAACAAGCGCGCGCTGAAGTCGCTCGCCGACATGATCAAGGGCAAGTCGGGCCGTTTCCGCCAGAACTTGCTGGGCAAGCGCGTCGACTACTCGGGCCGTTCGGTCATCGTGGTCGGCCCGACGCTCAAGCTGCACCAGTGCGGCCTGCCGAAGCTGATGGCGCTCGAGCTCTTCAAGCCCTTCATCTTCTCGCGCCTGGAAGCCATGGGCATCGCGACCACGATCAAGGCCGCGAAGAAGGAAGTCGAATCCGGCACGCCGGTGGTCTGGGACATCCTCGAGGAAGTCATCAAGGAACACCCGGTCCTGCTGAACCGCGCACCGACCCTGCACCGTCTCGGCATCCAGGCCTTCGAGCCGGTGTTGATCGAAGGCAAGGCGATCCAGCTGCATCCGCTGGTCTGCGCCGCCTTCAACGCCGACTTCGACGGCGACCAGATGGCCGTCCACGTGCCGCTCTCGATCGAGGCGCAGATGGAAGCCCGCACGCTGATGCTGGCCTCCAACAACATCCTGTTCCCGGCCAACGGCGAACCGTCGATCGTGCCGTCGCAGGACGTGGTGCTGGGGCTCTACTACGCCACCCGCGACCGCATCAACGCCAAGGGCGAAGGCATCATTTTCTCGGACGTCGCCGAAGTGCACCGGGCGCTCGACAACCAGGTGGTCGAGATCACGACCAAGATCAGCGTCCGCCTGACCGAGTACACGAAGGACAAGGAAACCGGCGAGTTCGTGGCCGAAACCAAGCTCGTCGACACCACCGTCGGCCGGGCCCTGCTGTCCGAAATCCTGCCGAAGGGCCTGCCGTTCTCCAACATCAACAAGGCGCTGAAGAAGAAGGAAATCTCGCGCCTGATCAACGTTTCCTTCCGCAAGTGCGGCCTGAAGGAAACCGTCGTCTTCGCCGACAAGCTGCTGCAGTCGGGCTTCCGCCTGGCCACCCGCGCCGGCATCTCGATCGCGATCGACGACATGCTGGTGCCGAAGGAAAAGCCCGGCCTGATCGAACGCGCCGAGAAGGAAGTCAAGGAGATCGAGCAGCAGTACGTCTCCGGCCTCGTGACCGCCGGCGAGCGCTACAACAAGGTCGTCGACATCTGGGGCAAGACCGGCGACGAAGTCGGCAAGGTCATGATGTCGCAGCTCTCGAAGCAGAAGACCGTCGACCGCCACGGCAAGACCGTCGACCAGGAGTCGTTCAACTCGATCTACATGATGGCCGACTCCGGCGCCCGCGGTTCCGCCGCGCAGATTCGTCAGCTGGCCGGCATGCGCGGCCTGATGGCCAAGCCGGACGGCTCGATCATCGAGACGCCGATCACCGCGAACTTCCGCGAGGGTCTGAACGTCCTGCAGTACTTCATCTCGACCCACGGCGCCCGCAAGGGCCTGGCCGACACGGCGCTGAAGACGGCCAACTCCGGCTACCTGACGCGCCGCCTGGTCGACGTGACGCAGGATCTGGTCGTGATCGAGCAGGACTGCGGCACGGCCAACGGCATGAACATGCGCGCCCTGGTCGAAGGCGGCGAGGTGATCGAGTCGCTGCGTGACCGCGTGCTCGGCCGCGTCACTGCCATCGAAGTGCAGCATCCGGAGACGCAGGAGCAGTTGCTCGAATCCGGCGAAATGCTCGATGAAGACGTGCTCGACATGCTCGAAACCGCCGGCGTCGACGAGGTCAAGGTCCGCACGGCGCTCACCTGCGCCACGCGCTTCGGCATCTGCGCCAAGTGCTATGGCCGCGACCTGGGCCGGGGCGGCCTGATCAACGTCGGCGAGGCGATCGGCGTCATCGCGGCGCAGTCGATCGGCGAGCCAGGCACGCAGCTCACCATGCGCACCTTCCACATCGGCGGTGCGGCATCGCGGGCGGCGGTGGCGTCGAGCGTCGATGCGAAGTCGGACGGCATCGTCGGCTTCAACGCCACGATGCGCTACGTGACCAACGGCAAGGGCGAACTGGTGGTGATCTCCCGCTCCGGCGAGATCATCGTCTCCGACCAGCACGGCCGCGAGCGCGAGCGCCACAAGGTGCCTTATGGCGCCCTGCTCAGCATCAAGGTCGACCAGCAGGTCAAGGCCGGCACCATCCTCGCCAATTGGGACCCGCTGACCCGCCCGGTGATCACCGAATTCGCCGGCAAGGCGAAGTTCGAGAACGTCGAGGAAGGCCTGACGGTCGCCAAGCAGCTGGACGAAGTGACCGGCCTCTCGACCCTCGTCGTGATCGACCCGAAACGCCGTGGCGCAACCAAGGTCGTGCGGCCGCAGGTCAAGCTGCTCGACGTGGCCGGCAACGAGGTCAAGATCCCCGGCACCGACCACTCGGTGACGATCGCCTTCCAGGTCGGCTCGCTGATCCAGATCCGCGACGGCCAGGATTTGATGCCGGGCGAGGTGCTGGCACGGATTCCGGTCGAAGGTCAGAAGACGCGCGACATCACCGGCGGCCTGCCGCGGGTGGCCGAGCTCTTCGAAGCGCGCAGCCCGAAGGACAAGGGCACGCTCGCCGAGATGACCGGCACAGTCTCGTTCGGCAAGGAGACCAAGGGCAAGGTGCGGCTGCAGATCACCGACCCGGAGGGCAAGGTCTACGAAGAGCTGGTGCCGAAGGAGAAGAACATCGTCGTCCACGAAGGCCAGGTGGTCAACAAGGGCGAGTCGGTGGTCGACGGCCCGGCCGATCCGCAGGACATCCTGCGCCTGCTCGGCATCGAGGAGCTGGCCCGCTACATCGTCGACGAGGTCCAGGACGTGTACCGCCTGCAGGGCGTGAAGATCAACGACAAGCACATCGAGGTGATCGTTCGCCAGATGCTGCGCCGCGTGCAGATCACCAACCCGGGCGAGACCAACTACATCCTGGGCGAACAGGTCGAGCGTTCCGAGTTGCTGGGCAAGAACGACCAGGCGATCGCAGGCGGCAAGATTCCCGCGACGCACAGCGATGTGCTGATGGGCATCACCAAGGCGTCGCTGTCGACCGACAGCTTCATCTCGGCCGCGTCCTTCCAGGAGACGACACGGGTGCTGACCGAGGCGGCCATCATGGGCAAGCGCGACGAGCTGCGTGGCCTGAAGGAAAACGTCATCGTCGGCCGGCTGATCCCGGCCGGCACCGGCATGGCCTTCCACGATGCGCGGAAGACCAAGGAAGCGATGGACGACGCCGAGCGCAAGGCGATCGTGATGCAGGAGGCCGAGGAGCTGGCGGCGGTCGAGCTGGCGCAGGTGGATGCGGCGACCGACGCGGCGGCGGCTGCGGCGGCGACGGAGTGACGACGGCGGTTTCGATGTGATTCAAAAAAGCGGCTCTCGGGCCGCTTTTTTTCGGCCATCGATTCGGCCGCCGTCACCGACTTCAGCCCCCTTTATTCACTGGCTTTCGTGCCGCCCCGGAAGCAACGCACCAGGCTGCTGGCGTTGACACCGCGACACCGAACGCCCTCATCCGACTGGCCAGTTTCAGCACCGCCCGATCCTTGCTGAGCAGCCAGCGGGTGCGGAGGCCGAGCGCCAGATCGATGAACATCTGGTCGTCCGGATCGCTGCAAAGCGGGCGGGTGGCGAGGCCAGTGACGGGCTCGACGAACGTGCAGTGCTGCTCCCATGCCGAGTGCAGGACAGGCAGGTCCGGCTGCCAGTTGTCGAGAGCTCCGCGCCCGAGGACATGAAAAAATTCGTCGTGCATGGCTCGCGTCGCCAGCCAGCGCAGCGTGCCATTTTGGACGGCGATGCCGAGCAGCTCGGAGCCGGAATCGGCGAAGACGAGCCAGTCAAACACGATGTTGGTGTCGAGTACTGCGGTCGGCAGGTCGACAGCGAGTTCGTTCATTGATATACCTACACTACGCGGCATGGCACTGGCAACCATCGTTCAGCTGCGTCACCTCGTACGAACGCTGAACTACCTTGTCTCAACTCATGTCTGCAAAGTTGCCCCAACAGCCAGATTCATTGTCATCACCGTCTACCTCTGCTGAAGGAACGGCTTGCGCTCACTGTGGAAGCGCTGCGCTGCAATTGAAGCATGTCACACGCAGCTTCGGAAAAGGGGCGGCGTTGCTGGTCGTCGAGGCGGTCCCCATGTGGTCGTGCCCAACTTGCGGCGAGTCTTATTTCACCGCCAAGACCTTGCATGAAATCGAACGCATCAAGGTGCTCAGAAAGTCGGTGGCCATCAGTCGATCCGTTGCTGTCGCGACATTTGAGGCTGCGATTGCCTGACCTTCTCAAGGTGGTCTCGGTCATTGCCGTGTAGACACAGTGGCCGACCGCACTTGCAGCCCAGGCCACTCCCGCATATAATCAAAAGCTTTTCAGCAAAACTTTGCTGCGCTCTTTGTCGGGCGGCCCGTCGAGTCGGTTCCAGTGATTGGGGCCAAGCACCCGGCCCCGGGCCATCTGTTCCTCGGAGTGCCGGGCTTTTCGCTGAAAGCCAAGTGACTTCAAACGGGAACAAGTTACCTCCATGCCTACCATCAATCAACTCGTGGCTCACGGTCGCAAGGCCGAAATCACGAAGTCCAAATCGCCTGCGTTGCAGGGCGGGCCGCAGCGCCGCGGCGTCTGCACCCGCGTCTACACCACGACCCCGAAGAAGCCGAACTCGGCGCTGCGCAAGGTTGCCAAGGTTCGCCTCACCAACGGTTTCGAGATCATCTCCTACATCGGCGGCGAAGGCCACAACCTCCAGGAACACAGCGTCGTGCTGGTTCGCGGCGGCCGGGTGAAGGACTTGCCGGGTGTGCGCTACCACATCGTGCGCGGCTCGCTCGACCTGCAGGGGGTCAAGGACCGCAAGCAGTCGCGTTCCAAGTACGGCGCCAAGCGCCCGAAGAAGGCCTAAAGCGCCACCAAGTTGTCACTTCGCGGCGTCATGCTGCGGGTGGCGTATCACGGCAGGTCGTCCCGGCCTGTCGAGTAAGTGGAAGGTCTCATGGGGCCTTCCCGGCAAGCGCGAAACCGCGCCTTGCCAACTGAAGCAAAAGGAAGAGTGTCATGCCACGTCGTCGCGAAGTCCCCAAACGGGACATCCTCCCCGATCCGAAGTTCGGCTCGGTCGATCTGTCGAAGTTCATGAACGTCATCATGGAATCCGGCAAGAAGGCCATCGCCGAGCGCATCATCTACGGTGCGCTGGAGCAGGTCGAGAAGAAGTCGGGCAAGGACCCGCTCGAAATCTTCGTCGTCGCGCTGAACAACATCAAGCCGATGGTCGAAGTGAAGTCACGCCGCGTCGGCGGTGCGAACTACCAGGTTCCCGTGGAAGTTCGCCCGGTGCGCCGTGTGGCGCTCGCGATGCGCTGGCTGAAGGAATCGGCCCGCAAGCGCGGCGAGAAGTCGATGGCGCAACGCCTCGCCAACGAGCTGCTGGAGGCCGTCGAAGGCCGTGGCGGCGCGATGAAGAAGCGCGACGAAGTGCACCGCATGGCCGAGGCCAACAAGGCGTTCTCGCACTTCCGCTTCTAAGCCAGTCCCATCTTTCCCGGCCGCTCTTCGGGTTTTCACGAACCTGCGAGCGGCCCGCGTTTTTGTCAACGCACTCTGGAGTTTCACCATGGCCCGCAAGACCCCCATCGAGCGCTATCGCAACATCGGCATCTCCGCGCACATCGACGCCGGCAAGACGACGACGACCGAGCGCGTCCTGTTCTACACGGGCGTCAATCACAAGATCGGTGAAGTGCACGACGGCGCCGCCACCATGGACTGGATGGAGCAGGAGCAGGAGCGCGGCATCACGATCACGTCGGCCGCCACCACCTGCTTCTGGAAGGGCATGGACCTGACGCTGCCCGAGCACCGCATCAACATCATCGACACCCCCGGGCACGTCGACTTCACGATCGAGGTCGAGCGCTCGATGCGGGTGCTCGACGGCGCGGTGATGGTGTACGACTCGGTGGGCGGCGTGCAGCCCCAGTCGGAAACCGTCTGGCGCCAGGCCAACAAGTACAAGGTGCCGCGCCTTGCGTTCGTCAACAAGATGGACCGCACGGGCGCCGACTTCTTCCGCGTTCGCCAGATGATGGTCGACCGCCTGAACGCGAACCCGGTCGTGATCACGATTCCGATCGGCGCCGAGGAAAACTTCAAGGGCGTCGTCGACCTGATCAAGATGAAGGCGATCTTCTGGGACGACGCGACCCAGGGCATGAAGTTCAGCTACGAAGAAATTCCGGCCGACCTGCAGGCCGAGGCCGTGAAGTGGCGCGAGGCGATGCTCGAGGCGGCCGCTGAAGCCAACGAAGAGGTGATGAACAAATACCTCGAATCGGGCGACTTGAGCGAGGCGGAGATCATTTCTTCCATTCGCCAGCGCACGATCGCCGGTGAGATCCAGCCGATGCTCTGCGGCAGCGCCTTCAAGAACAAGGGCGTGCAGCGCATGCTGGACGCGGTGATCGACTTCATGCCGTCACCCGCCGACATTCCGCCGGTGCCGGGCACCGATGACGACGACAAGCCGGTCGTGCGCAATCGCACCGACGAAGAAAAGTTTTCGGCGCTCGCGTTCAAGCTGATGACCGACCCCTACGTCGGCCAACTCACCTTCGTGCGCGTCTACTCGGGCGTGCTGAAGTCGGGCGACTCGGTCTTCAACCCGATCCGCGGCAAGAAGGAGCGCATCGGCCGGATCCTGCAGATGCACGCCAACCAGCGCGAAGAAATCAAGGAAATTCTGGCCGGCGACATCGCCGCCTGCGTCGGCCTGAAGGACGTGACGACTGGCGAGACGCTCTGCGACCCGACCTCGATCATCACCCTCGAGAAGATGATCTTCCCCGAGCCGGTGATCTCGCAGGCCGTCGAGCCCAAGACCAAGCCCGACCAGGAGAAGATGGGCATCGCCCTCGGCCGCCTGGCCCAGGAAGACCCGTCGTTCCGCGTCAAGACCGACGAGGAATCGGGCCAGACCATCATCTCCGGCATGGGCGAGTTGCACCTGGAAATCATCGTCGACCGCATGAAGCGGGAGTTCGGTGTCGAGGCCAACGTCGGCAAGCCGCAGGTCGCCTACCGCGAAACCATTCGCAAGCCGGTCGCCGATGTCGAAGGCAAGTTCGTGCGCCAGTCGGGCGGCAAGGGCCAGTACGGCCACGTCGTGCTGAAGATCGAACCGCAGGAGGCCGGCAAGGGCTTTGAATTCGTCGACGCGACCAAGGGCGGCGTCGTGCCGAAGGAATTCATTCCGGCGGTTCGCAAGGGCGTCGAGGATTCGCTGCCGGCCGGCGTGCTGGCAGGCTACCCGGTCGTCGACGTCAAGGTCACGCTGACCTTCGGTTCGTACCACGAGGTCGACTCGAACGAAAACGCGTTCAAGATGGCCGCCTCGCTCGGTTTCAAGGACGGCTGCCGCAAGGCCTCGCCGGTGATCCTGGAGCCGATGATGGCGGTCGAAGTCGAGACGCCGGAAGACTACGCCGGCAACGTGATGGGCGACTTGTCCTCACGCCGCGGCATGGTGCAGGGCATGGACGACATCGTCGGCGGCGGCAAGATCATCAAGGCCGAGGTGCCGCTCTCGGAAATGTTCGGCTACTCGACGACGCTGCGCTCGATGTCGCAGGGCCGGGCGACGTACTCGATGGAATTCAAGCACTACAGCGAGGCGCCGAAGAACGTCGCCGACGCCATCATCACCGCCCGCGGAAAGTAAGCGAGCCGGTCTTCTTCGTTGTGCCGATCGCTGCCAGTGGCGATCGAGTCAGCGCGATGAAGGAAACCTTAAACACCCCACTGGCACTGCTCTTTACTCTTTGGAGAAATTGAAATGGCAAAAGGCAAATTCGAACGCACCAAGCCGCACGTCAACGTCGGCACGATCGGTCACGTCGACCACGGCAAGACGACCCTGACGGCGGCGATCACCACGGTGCTCTCCAAGCTCTTCGGCGGCGAAGCCAAGGCCTACGACCAGATCGACGCGGCGCCGGAAGAGAAGGCGCGCGGCATCACGATCAACACCGCCCACGTCGAATACGAGACCAAGAACCGGCACTACGCCCACGTCGACTGCCCGGGCCACGCCGACTATGTGAAGAACATGATCACCGGCGCCGCCCAGATGGACGGTGCGATCCTGGTCTGCTCGGCTGCCGACGGCCCGATGCCGCAGACCCGCGAGCACATCCTGCTCGCCCGCCAGGTCGGTGTCCCCTACATCATCGTCTTCCTGAACAAGTGCGACATGGTCGACGACGCCGAGCTGCTCGAACTCGTCGAGATGGAAGTCCGTGAGCTGCTCGACAAGTACGACTTCCCCGGCGACACCACCCCCATCATCCACGGCAGCGCCAAGCTCGCCATGGAAGGCGACAAGGGCGAACTCGGCGAAGGCGCGATCCTGAAGCTCGCCGATGCCCTCGACAGCTACATCCCGCAGCCCGAGCGCGCGGTCGACGGCACCTTCCTGATGCCCGTCGAAGACGTGTTCTCCATCTCTGGCCGCGGCACCGTCGTCACCGGCCGGGTCGAGCGCGGCATCGTCAAGGTCGGCGAGGAAATCGAGATCGTCGGCATCACCCCGACGCAAAAGACCACCTGCACCGGCGTCGAGATGTTCAGGAAGCTGCTCGACCAGGGCCAGGCCGGTGACAACGTCGGCATCCTGTTGCGCGGCACCAAGCGCGAAGACGTGCAGCGCGGCCAGGTGCTCTGCAAGCCCGGCAGCGTCAAGCCGCACACCCACTTCACGGCAGAGATCTACGTCCTCTCCAAGGAAGAAGGCGGCCGCCACACCCCGTTCTTCAACAACTACCGCCCGCAGTTCTACTTCCGCACGACCGACGTGACCGGTGCGGTCGAGTTGCCGAAGGACAAGGAGATGGTCATGCCGGGCGACAACGTCAGCATCACCGTCAAGCTGATCAACCCGATCGCGATGGAAGAAGGCCTGCGCTTCGCCATCCGTGAAGGCGGCCGTACCGTCGGCGCCGGTGTCGTGGCCAAGATCATCGCGTAAACGGAACCCCCCGGTCGCGAGTACGCGCCCGGCCCCCCCGAGGGGGCGCCGGCCGGCTTGGGGCGGCCCGGCGCTCGGCCGGCCGCGCCCACATCGCTCTTTGAGGAATCATCATGCAAAAGCAAAAGATCCGCATCCGCCTGAAGGCTTTCGATTACAAGTTGATCGACCAGTCCGCTCTCGAGATCGTCGACACCGCCAAGCGCACCGGCGCCATCGTCAAGGGCCCCGTGCCCCTGCCGACCCGCATGCAGCGTTTCGACATCCTGCGCTCGCCGCACGTCAACAAGACCTCGCGCGACCAGTTCGAGATCCGCACCCACCAGCGGCTGATGGACATCATCGACCCGACCGACAAGACCGTCGACGCGCTGATGAAGCTCGACCTGCCGGCCGGGGTCGACGTCGAAATCAAGCTTCAGTAAGACCTTGCTTCGAAGCTGGCACTTGCGACTTTTGTCGCGGGTGCTAGAATCGCAGGCTTTTCTGCATTCGGGCTTTGGCCCGGGTGCCCGCGCTGGGCCCAGGCCCGGATGACGGACCCCAATCAACCCGACCAATCGTTGTCGGGCTCGTGAACAAAGGCTGCCACGCCCGAGGTGTCAACACCTTCGGCCCGCGGCTGGAGAAAACAATGACGACAGTCAATCCAGGCCATCGCCTCGGTTTGCTGGGCCGCAAGGTGGGCATGATGCGCATCTTCACGGACGATGGCGACGCCATCCCCGTGACCGTGCTCGACGTGTCCAACAACCGCGTCGCCCAGGTCAAGACCGAGCAGACCGATGGCTACAGCGCCATCCAGGTGGCGTTCGGCGCCCGCAAGGCGTCGCGCGTGTCCAAGCCCGAAGCGGGCCACTTCGCCAAGGCGGGTGTCGAAGCCGGCGAGATCCTGCAGGAATTCCGCGTCGCGGCCGACGTCGCCGCCGAATACAAGCCCGGCTCGCAAGTCGCGGTCACCGGCGTCTTCGCGGTCGGCCAACTGGTCGACGTGCAGGGCACCTCGATCGGCAAGGGCTTCACCGGCACCATCAAGCGCCACAACTTCAGCTCGCAGCGTGCCTCGCACGGCAACAGCCGTTCGCACAACGTGCCGGGCTCGATCTCGATGGCGCAGGACCCGGGCCGCGTGTTCCCGGGCAAGAAGATGTCCGGCCAGCGCGGCAACGTGACCAAGACGGTTCAGAACCTCGACATCGTGCGCATCGACGAAGCGCGCCAGCTGCTGCTCGTCCGCGGCGCGGTGCCAGGCTGCAAGACCGGCCACGTCGTCGTCAGCCCCGCCATCAAGGTTCGCCCGGTGCGCGTCAAGCCTGCCGCGGTCGCCGCCGCGCCTTCCAAGGCGCCGACGAAGGGAGGCAAGTGATGCAACTCGAATTCTTGAACGATCAGGGCCAGTCGACCGACAAGATCGAAGCGCCGGACACCCTCTTCGGGCGTGAGTACAACGAAGCGCTGGTGCACCAGATCGTGGTCGCCTTCCAGGCCAACGGCCGCCAGGGCACCCGCGCGCAGCTCGACCGCACGATGGTCAAGCACTCGACCAAGAAGCCCTGGCGCCAGAAGGGCACCGGCCGTGCCCGTGCCGGCATGACCTCGTCGCCCCTGTGGCGCGGGGGCGGTCGGATCTTCCCGAACAGCCCCGACGAGAACTTCACCCAGAAGGTCAACAAGAAGATGTACCGCGCCGGCATGGCGGCGATCTTCTCGCAGCTCGTGCGTGAAGGGCGTTTGGCTGTGGTCGACTCGCTGGTCGTCGACTCGCCGAAGACCAAGCTGCTCGCGGCCAAGTTCAAGGCGATGGGTCTCGACTCGGTCCTGGTCATCACCGACCAGCTCGACGACAACCTGCTGCTCGCGTCGCGCAACCTCGCCAATGTGCTGGTGGTCGAGCCGCGTCACGCCGACCCGCTGGCCCTCGTGCACTACAAGAAGGTGCTCGTGACCAAGGGTGCGATGGAGCAACTCAAGGAGATGCTGGCATGAACGCAACTCAAACCGTGATCAAGCCGAAGCACGCCGAAGGCCGTCTGGCCCAGGTGCTGGTGGCGCCGATCGTGTCCGAAAAGGGCACGATGGTCGCCGAGAAGCACAACCAGGTGTTGTTCAAGGTGCTGCGCGATGCCACCAAGCCCGAGATCAAGGCGGCCGTCGAACTGATGTTCAAGGTCGAAGTCGAGTCCGTCTCGACCGTGGTCCAAAAGGGCAAGGTCAAGCGCTTCGGCAAGTCGATGGGTCGCCGCGACCACGTCAAGAAGGCGTATGTGTCGTTGAAGGCGGGCCAAGAGCTCAACTTCTCCGGGGAGGCCGCGTAATGGCCGTCATCAAAGTCAAGCCGACTTCGCCAGGCCGCCGCGGCGTGGTGAAGGTGGTCCATGCGCACCTGCACAAAGGCAAGCCCGAGGCATCGCTGCTCGAGCCGCAGATGCAGAACGCCGGCCGCAACAACAACGGTCACATCACGATTCGCCATCGCGGCGGTGGGCACAAGCATCACTACCGCGTCGTCGACTTCGTGCGCAACAAGGATGCGATTCCGGCGAAGGTCGAGCGCATCGAATACGACCCGAACCGCACGGCGCACATCGCGCTGGTCTGCTACGCCGATGGCGAGCGCCGCTACATCATCGCCCCGCGCGGGCTGGATGTGGGCGCGACGATCCTGTCGGGCGCCGAAGCGCCGATCAAGGCCGGCAACACCCTGCCGATCAAGAACATCCCGGTCGGCTCCATCATCCACGCGATCGAGATGATGCCCGGCAAGGGCGCGCAGATCGCCCGTTCGGCCGGCACGTCGGCGACCTTGCTGGCGCGCGAAGGCGTCTACGCGCAGGTTCGCCTGCGCTCGGGTGAGGTTCGCAAGATCCACATCGACTGCCGCGCGACCATCGGCGAAGTCTCCAACGAAGAGCACAGCCTGCGCCAGTACGGCAAGGCCGGCGCGATCCGCTGGCGCGGCATCCGCCCGACGGTTCGAGGTGTCGCGATGAACCCGGTCGACCACCCGCACGGTGGTGGCGAAGGCCGCACCGGCGAGGGCCAGGCACCGGTCTCGCCGTGGAACACGCTGACCAAGGGCTATCGCACTCGC
>CAMQQG010000276.1:0-16150 GCA_947034895.1 Rhytidiadelphus loreus | reverse complement strand
AGGCTTCTACGATCTCATCGAACGCGAATCCGAGCACGCGCGTAACGGCCGGCCCGCGGGCATCACGGCGAAGCTCAATGCCATTAGCGACGCGCGCATGGTGCAGGCATTGTATGCCGCTTCGCAAGCCGGCGTGAACATCGATCTGATCGTGCGCGGCATGTGTGAACTACGCCCGGGCTTGCCCGGCGTGAGCGATCGCATTCGCGTGCGCAGCATCGTCGGGCGGTTCCTCGAGCACTCGCGCGTCTTTTCGTTTACCAACGGCGGCGAGCGGGAGATCTACATGGGCAGCGCCGATTGGATGGGCCGCAACCTCGATCGCCGCGTCGAAACGATCGTGCCCGTGCTCGATCAGACCTTACGGGACGAGATAACGGCGACGCTTACGCTACTGCAAAAAGATAACGCGAAAACGCGTTTTCTGCGGAGCGACGGCACCTACACGCGGCGCGTGCCCGAAGACGGCGAAGCCCGCTACTGCGCGCACGAAGCGTTGTTGGAGGCCGCCAAAGCGATCTAAGCGATCCGCCGCGTCCCGAGCGCACGACGCAGCGGCGTGGAATTATTCGGGCCTGGGCTTCTTCGCAATCGCGAGGATGATTTTCCATTCGCGTACGTGGACGGGTTGCACCGAAAGTCGCGAGCCTCGTTTGAGCAGCACCATCGTCGCCGCGAGATCGACGTTGGTTCGCAATTCCGCAAGCGGCACGAAGCGCGGTAAGCGCTCGCGCGGTTCGACGTCGACCATCTCCCAAATCGGCTTTTCGTCCGTCGCGCGCGGATCGAAATAGTCGCCGCCGCGTTCGCGTGCCGTAAAATCCGGATACGCTTCGCGTACGACTTCGACGATGCCGACGATGCCCGGTTCCTTCGTGCTCGAATGATAGAAGAAGCCGAGATCTCCGCGCTTCATCTCTTTCATGAAGTTGCGCGCTTGGAAATTACGCACGCCGCTCCATTCGGTGCGCTTCTCTCGTTCGAGGCGATCGTAGCCGAACGTGTCCGGCTCGCTCTTGAACAGCCAGTGTTGCATAGGCCGAACCTACGCCGCGGATGAGAAAAAGCCCGGCGCGAACGCCGGGCTTTCCTCGCCGAGACCCTCTTCCTGAGTTAGAAGCGGTGTTGGAGTGAAAAACGTACCGTGCGGAAGTCGACCTGTTGAAGCGACTTGGTTCTCGTTCCGTAGGTGAACGGAGCGCCGAGCGTAGCCGGACCGTACGTGATCGTCTGAATGCCTTGATTGAAGAGCGCGCGACCCAGTAGCGAGCCCGTGTTGATGTTCGAGAGATTGTCGACCGACATTTGGAACGCGACCGTCGGTGCGACTTCAAAACGAATCGTCGAATTGAAAATCGTGTAGGCCGGTCCGAACGTCGAGTTGTTGTTGCCTTCGTAATCTGCGCCGAGCGAGATGAGCGAATCGCGCACGCCGCTGAAACGGATCTCGCCGTAGCCCTTGGCATACGGCACGGAACCCTGTCCGTTGACGCTGCCGTCGAGCTGCTTACCGTTGATGAGGTTGATGCGCGACGTATAGATGGAGTTGGGCAACTGATCGAGGTACGCGCGCTCGAACGTCGCGGTCGCGGTGTATCCGAAACCGAGTGGCACGTTTTTGTTCAGGGCGAGTTCGGCACCGTAGTAGCGACCGATCGGACCGTTGATCGTTTCGCTTTGATAGAATCCGCCGGGCGCCGTGATGCCGGGGATTGCGGCGATACTCGTCGTGACCGAGGCGAAGATGTTGTGTACCGTGTTATCGAACCCGTCGATCGTGAAAATCGACGTGTCGGGTAAGCGGAAATCGGCGCCGAGGTCGTACGTGACGGTCGTTTCCGGTTGAAGTTGCGAATTCGCAAGCGTCAACGTGTACTCTCCGTTGTTCGCGCCGTTGGGCAGATCGATGCGCCCGAGGCCCGAGATCAGCGACGCGTACGGCAACGTAATCGACGAGCCGCCGGTCGCACGGATGACGATGTTCTGATCGGCGCGATACGTGAAGCCGATATGCGGGTCGAAGTGGTGGACTTCGGCGTCCTCTTGTACGAGTGCGACCGGAGCCGAACCCGATAGACCGTTAGCCGCCGCGTATTGTGCGAGCAGGGCGGGGCTTTCGGTTTGCGCGTTCGAGTGATAGTTCGTGTAGTACAAACCGATCGCACTTTGGAGCGCAGGGTTCAAGCGAAGCTGCGCCGTCAGTGCGAGGTCGTTCTTGCGGATGATCGTCGGCGGAATAGAAATATCGGTTGAAGGGAGATAGCTCGCTCCGGTACCGGGCGTGCCGTTCGCATTGACGATCGGCAGGGGCGTTGCGGTCGCTCCCGCGACTGCTGCAGGCGTATACGTCTGCGGGATGCCGAGGAAGCACGTCGGCTGACGTAGATTCGAAGGCGACGCGGGAAGCGCCGGGTTGATGACGTTGGAAATGCTGCCCGCGACCGTTGCGGTACAGCCCGAGACGACGGGCGTCGTGTCCGTGGTCGTCGAGTACGTGTCGTCGGCGTTGTAGTCGTAGCTGAAGCCGTACAAGTTGTCGTGCACGGGATGCTGATACTGGAACGTGACGCCGTGGAGATGATCGATTTCCGGCTGGCTGAACGGAGCGCCGAAGCCGATCTTTCCGTTGTTCTGATACGCGGTCGGCGTCGTATAGCACGGTGCGGCGAGCGTACAATTCGGTGCCGTTGCAGTGGTGCCGTAGACGACGCCGACGGGTGCGCCGCTCGCGCCGATATATGCCGGCCCCGCGAGTCCCGCGTAGTTATTCGCGAAACACGGTCCCTTGGCGCCGGTCGCGGCAGAAACGCCCGCGGTCGTGCCCGGCGCGACGAATGCCGCTTGGCAATTCGCGTCGCTCGTCACTTCGTAGAAGCCACCGTTGTTGCCGGGATAACGATTTTCGCGATCGCCGCTGATGAAGCGGTTAATTTCGGCCACGTACGGTCGCACGAGAATCGTGTCGTTCTTGAGCGCCGTACGAAGCTCGGCTGAGAACTGCGGTTCGTTATTCTGAATGTACGAACTCGGGAAGAATCCGTACACCGGAACTTGCTGTCCGATGAGATTCTGCGCGTACGGCGCGTTGTATTGCGATTGCGTCGTACACGTCGCGAGCGTCGGCTGCGGCGACGTACCGTTGTAGCACGCTTGCACCGCCTCTTGCCCGTAGTAGCTCGCGTACGAACCGCCCTGCGGAACGTACTGACCCTGGAGCCCGAGATACTCAGCCGAGATCGAGGTCGTATCGGAGAGGCGCAGTCGCGCCTTCGCGAGTTCGCCTTCGACCGTGTAGCGATTGCTCAGATCGCCTTGCCATTGGATCAAGCCCGGGAACGTCGGAGCGATGCCCGTGCCGGGCACGATGGTTCCGAAGGTGCCGATGCGGTTGGCCGTATAGTTGTCGTAGGGTCCGTTGAAGCCGCTGAACGCTTTCCCGCCGAGTAGGCTGAGGCGGCCGTGAAAGAGATTCACGTTTCCGAACGCGTCGAAGAAGCTGCCCTTCAAGCTATCGTAGCCGCCTTTGACGTCGACATAGTTTTTCGAAGAGAAGTCGCGCGTGCGAAGGTTGATCGTTCCGAATCCCGATTCGCCCGCGGTCGGCCCGTTGAGGCCTGCGCCTTTGAGGACTTCCGCTTGATCGAAGATGCTCGAGATTGCGTAATTCGTGTTGTACGCACCGAACGTGCCGACCGAAACGGGGTGCCCGTCGATCGTCACGCGCGTTTCGCTTTCGGCGCCACGCACTTCGAAGAACGTATTGGCCGTGGCGCCCGTCGTACGGACCGCGGACACGCCGGGAAGCTCGCTGACGAGGTTCGTGAGATTCGGCTGATCTTGCGCCTGAATCGTCGAACTATCGAGTGAGGTCACGGACGACGTGGACGTGTTGAGCGAATTGCGTCGCGACACGGCAACGCGGCCGATTTCGCGCAGCGAATTTGAATTCGCCTCCGTGAGATAAATGGGCAGGGTCGATGTGATTCCCGCGGTGAGTGCGAACGATGCCGCTCGAGCCGCTTGAAAGCCGCCTTTGGACGCGTCGATGTCGTACACGCCTTGGGGGAGCGAAATCGTGAACGTGCCGTCGGCCGCGGTCGTCGTCGAGTACGTCTTGACCGCGTTACTGATCGTCAGCACCACGCCGCCGAGCGCCTTATTCGTGGATCCGTCGTAAACGTTGCCGGTGAGCGTCGCGGTCGTCGAAGCGGCCGTAGGTGCGGCGTCGGCCGCCGGTGGCGCCGGGGCTGCAGTTGCTGGGGTCGTCTGCGCGACGCTTTGGTCGGAAATAACCGAAATTGGCGCCGCACTTAAGGGTCCGCCAACGAAGATCACTGCCAAGGCCAAAGCAACCGCAGCGTGACTTGAAAGTCGCACGCTGGAAAGTCTCCTTTGCAAGGTAAAGCCCAATAGGGCCGTCACGAGGATACTGGGAGGACCTTAAGGATTATTTAAATGCGCCCTGCTTATCGTATACTAGGCCGATGCAACGGTCGTTTGTGCAAAAGTCCGAGTCCGGGTGGTGCGACGTCGAACACGAGGGGTACGTGCCGGGCGAGCGCACCGCCGTCGTCCGTCACACGCTGATCGGGCATCGTAAGGAAAGCGCTTCGGACCCGGGTCCTTCGAGCGAAGTCCGGTATTTCGACGTCCCCCCGGGCGCCGTGTCGCGTCTGGAAAAGCACGAGCACGAACACTTCGTGATCGTCGGCGAGGGCGTCGGCTATGCGATCGTCGGCGACGACGTCCGCGAAGTGCGCCAACACGATGTCGTCTACGTGGCCCCCTGGGAGCCGCACCAGTTCGTCAACCGCGGCGAGGTGCCGTTCGGATTCTTCTGCATGGTGCCGGCCGCGCGCGATATCCCGCAACTTCTCTCGGCCGAAGAATTGGCGCGACTTGCGGCTTCACCCGCGGGCCCCTATGCCGATCCCGACGGCGCACCGCCGCCGCGGATTCGGCCTTCGCTTACGGCGCGCTAGGCTTTCGGTTACGTCGGCGAATCGCGGCTGCTTCCGTCGCAGTTACGAAGCCGACGATGACGCCGATCGGCAAAAAGATCAGCGTCGCGACGATCGCAAATGTGGGCGGATTGTAGATCGTCGGATCGGTCGCACGACCGGTATCCGAGACTTGATCGAACGTACGGATGTTTGCAAGTGCGAGCATAGTCGGATACGCGAGCCCGGCGACGAGGCACGATGCCGCGACGGCGAACTGCAGCATGAGGCGCCGCCCTACGCTCATCCTTAGACGCTAGTGGGTAACGTGCCGCAAAATTTTTCGATCGCCGCGCGTTGCGCATCCGACCACGGCGAGACACCCGCGTCCGTCGAGCGAACGATCGCGACGCGCGTGATCGCGCGAATCGTACGATCCGCGCCGACCATCGCTTGATCCATCACGGCACTCGAACGCCCGAACGAAATCAGCTTCGAATACACCGTTAGCGGCTCGTCGTAATAGCATGCCGCCAGATAACGCAATTGCAATTCCGCGGTCACGTGCTGAAACGCAAACGACCCCGGTTCCGGATCCTTTGCCGCCTTGAAGAACTGCAAACGCGAAAGCTCGAGATACGCCGGATAGACCACGTTGGAAACGTGGCCTTGTCCGTCGCATTCGCAGTAGCGCGGTCGCACTTCCACCGAAAAGGCGAAGCTCTCGAGCCACGCCGCTTCGGTACCCCGCTCGTATGGAGCAAGCATACTCGGCTAGTGGAGAGGGTTTGCGAGTGCAAACCCGGGGGGGATCAGGGGGTACACCGCCCCGATCTTACCGGGGGGGATCGGGGGGTACACCGCCCCGATCTTACCGGAGATTGATGACGGGTGAGGGTTCGGGAACGCCCGGGAAGGCTTCCGCGAGAATCGTCTTGAGTTCGCCGTTCTGCGCCATCGGCGCGAGGATGTCCGTATCGCCGTAGAACTTGCCGCCGATGAAGACCTTGGGTAACGTCGGCCAATTGGTCATCTGCGAGAGTTCGTTGCGTTTGGGCATGTTCTCGAGAACGTCGACGACCGCAAACGGGTAGCCGAAGTGGTTGAAAAATTGGATCGTCTCGGCCGTGAAGCCGCAGCGCGGCGCGTCGATCGTGCCTTTGCCGTAGACGAGGATCGTGTTGTCGGCGATCTCTTTTTCGATCTCTGCTTTATAGTCGGACATCAATTACTCCAGGACGTCGGTGCGGATGGACATGGCGTGGATGCGACCGTCGGCACGGGCACCCGCGAGGGCGGATTCGACCATGCGGTGGCGGTCCATGAGACCGACGCCGCGGAAGGCGCTCGATTTCACGAACACATTAAAATGGTCCATGGTGCCGGTCAAATCTTGAATTTGTACTTCGGCATCCGGAAATGTCGCCCGGATCAGGGCGGTCATATCTTCGTCGCGGATCAATTCGGTCTCGGCAATTCTCGCGCACCGCGCGTCAAGAGCAGTACGTTCCGGGCCTCACGGAGTGTCTCGGGGAGGGCACTCGCGGCTCCCTTGAGCGCCTCGCCGAGCCCGGCGGCGAAGACGATCGCCGCGACGCCGATGAGGATCGCAGGGACCCCGTTCGCTCGGAAAACGCCGAAGCGAAGGCGACTCGCATCGACGAGCGGGCGCGCGTCGAAGAGATCGAGGATCGTTGGAGAGCTGTGGGCCATGGTCGAGCCGAGCGCCTTCGCGTTCGATGCGAACTGCCCTGGGGAACCCCGCAGCGCCGCACCGTATGCTCCCTCGGTGAGTACGTTTGCGTGGAATGTCCCGCCCGAGTTCAATTTCGCGCGCGACGTCGTGGACGTGCTCGGCTGCGAAGATCGCACGGGCCTCGTTGCGGTCGACCCGAGCGGTACGGTCGACGAGATCGGTTTCCCGGAGATCGCCGCCGCGACGCGCCGCTGGGCGGGAGCGTTTCGCGATCTCGGCATCGCGCGAGGGGACCGCGTCATCGTGCTCTTGCCGAAGATTCGGCAATGGTTGTACGCGATGGTCGCGCTCGATCGACTCGGTGCGGTCGTCATTCCGTGTTCCGAACAATTGCGCGCGAAAGATCTGACGTTCCGCGCCAATCACGGCGAAGCGAGCGCGATCGTCGGGCACGCATCAAATAGTAAAGAAGTCGACCTTCTGCGCGCGGCGTGTCCGAATCTTACGAAATACTTTCTCGTGGGGGCCGAGGCGCCGAATTGGATCACGCTCGACGAGCGCGTGACGACGGCCGAAGAATTCGCGGGCAATCCCACGCGTGCGGACGAGATGGCGTACATCGTCTACACCAGCGGCACGACGAAAGATCCCAAAGGCGTGGTGCAAACGCACGCGTATACGTTCGCGAAACGCATGCAAGCCGAAGTCTGGCTCGATGCGAAGCCGACCGACCTCGTGTGGTCGACGGCCGGTACGGGCTGGGCGAAATCGCTCTGGAACATTTTGCTCGGACCGTGGTCGTGCGGCTCCGCGATCGTCTTAGACGAAGGCGGGTTCGACGCCGCCAAACGCATGAACGACATCCGCGATCTCGGCGTGACGGTGCTGTGTCAGGCGCCGACGGAATATCGCATCGAAGCCAAACTCGAGAATCTTGCGTCGTGGAAGATGCCGAAGCTACGGCACTGCGTCTCCGCGGGAGAACCGCTCAACCCCGAAGTACTCGCCCGTTGGAAAGACGCGACGGGCTTAACGATTCTCGACGGCTACGGACAAACCGAAAACTCGCTCATCATCGCGAACGTGCTCGGCATGCCCGTGCGTCCGGGGTCGATGGGAAAGCCCACGCCCGGGCACGACGTCGAAGTGGTCGATGCGGACGGAAAGCCGAGCGCGATCGGCGAGGTCGGCGACATCGGACTACGCGGCCACCCGCCGACGCTGTATATGGGCTATTACAAAAACGACGAAGAGACGGCGGCCTCGCGACGCGGAGAATGGTATCTGACGGGCGATCGCGCGCGCAAAGACGAGGATGGCTACTTTTGGTTCGTCGGTCGCGCGGACGACGTCATCTCGTCGGGTGCGTATCGCATCGGCCCTTTCGAAGTCGAGAGTGCGTTACTCGAACATCCCGCCGTTGCGGAATCGGCGGTCGTCGGTAGTCCCGACGCCGATCGTGGAAACATCGTGAAAGCGTTCGTCGTGCTGCGGCCAGGTTACGAAGCGACGGACGAGATGAAAAAAGAACTGCAAGAGCATTGCAAGCGCGTCACCGCGCCGTACAAGTATCCGCGCGAGATCGAGTTCCTCGCCGCGCTCCCGAAGACGACCAGCGGGAAGATTCGGCGCGTCGAGTTGCGGGCGGCGGAGCTCGCAAAAAAGGGTGCTACGGCCGCGAGTGGATTTGTCTAACACGTGAATATCGAGCCGCCCGAAGACCCAAACCGCCCGGATCCCGCGGCGTACACGCAACCGATGACGGTCGTTTCGCCGGCTTCGGCACCCGTAGAAACATCGCAAGCGCCGTTAGCGACGCCCGTTGCGACGAAGCCCGTCTCGACGAAACCCGTCTACGCGCCCACGTTCGGAAGCCTCGGCCCGTACGCGTTCACGCGCTTCGCGGCTTTGGTCATCGACTTTTTCGTCATTCCGTTCTTCCTCGCGTGCTTCGCGTTTAACATGGCCGACCGCGGCGTGCTCGCATTCGCTCCACGGTCCGGCGCCGGCTTCGGAACGATCGCCGCGATCGCGTTCGGCGTTGCGATCGTCTTTGCCGTGTTGTTCGAATCGATCTTCGAAACGACGCTCGGCAAAGCGCTCTTCGGGCTGGGCGTGCGGCGTGGAACGGGTCAACACGCGGGTTTGCATCGTATCGTGATTCGTTACGTGCTCTTACCGATCGATCTCGTGGTCATCGGCGAATTGCTCGCGCTCGTAACGCGACGCCATCAGCGCCTGGGCGATTTTGCCGCGGGTACGGTCGTCGCTCGGCATCGCATCGGCGGCTTCATCACGGGACTCGCGATCCTACTTTTTGCCGGACTCATCTACGCGCAAGCGACGGTCGGCGGCGGACTCACCTCGGTGCTGACCGTTGCGACCGAAGGCTCGTATTTTGGGCCGGCTCTCGTCGGCTCGTTACTCGCCGACGTCGGCATCGGCACGCGGCCCGATACGCCGACCGCGATGCCGTCGTTGCCGGCGACGACGAACGCGTCGTCGTCCGATGCGAATCCGGCGAACGCGCAAAATGCGCAGCCGACCGATACGGCGCCGACGGACGCGCCGTCGACTTCGACGCCGCAGTAAAATCGCGGGAGATGAACGGCCGACGCACTTCGCGTAAGCACCGTCTATGAAAGCCGTACGACTCAACGAACTCGGTGGGCCCGAGAAATTGCACATCGAAGAAATCGACCAGCCCAAAGCCGGTCCCGGTGAAATCGTCGTTCGCGTGAAACGCGCGGCGTTCAATCGGCGCGACGTGTTCATCACACAGAATCTCTATCCGGGCATCGTGCTTCCGCGCACGCTCGGGTCCGATGGCTGCGGCGAAGTTGCCGAACTCGGTAACGGCGTAACGGGTCCCGCGATCGGAACGGCCGTCGTGATGAATCCCGAACTCGGCTGGACCAAAGACGGGCGCATGCCCGACGGCGGCGGCAGCGTCATCCTCGGCATGCCGAGCGACGGTACGTTCGCGCAATACGTCGTCGTGCCGGCCGCGAACGTGTTTGCAAAACCCGCGCATCTCTCGGACGATGAAGGCGCGGCGATTCCGCTCGCGGGCCTCACCGCATATCGTGCGGCCTTTACGCGCGGTGGGCTCACGAAAGACGACGTCGTCTTCATTCCAGGCGTCGGCAGCGGCGTGCAAACGTTCGTGTTGATTTACGCCAAACACGTCGGTGCGAAGACCGTCGTTACCACGGGCACGGACGCGAAGGTCGCGCGTGCGAAAGAACTCGGCGCGGACGTTGCGATCAACTATAAGACGGATGCCGATTGGCACAAATCGGTGCGCAAAGCGACCGACGGCGGCCCAACGCTATGCGTCGATTCTACGGGTGGCGAGACGTTTTCGAAGTCGCTGGATCTCATGCGTCCCGGCGGCCGAATCGTCGTGTACGGCGGCACGCAAGGCGATGCGAAGATTCGCCCGTTTTCGATCTTCTGGAAGCACGTCGACGTGCTCGGCACGTCGATGGGAAGCCCGTCGGATTTCGCCGCGATGATCGAGCTGTTCGGTACGGGCCTCAAGCCCGTCGTCGATCGTACGTTCCCGATGGCGGATGTCGTCGCGGCCGCGAATCACGTCCTCGCGGGCGAGCAATTCGGAAAAGTCGTTCTCGCGATCGACTGACCCGCGCTATGCCTTGAGCGGCGAACCGTTGTTTGCGTCGACGTGAAGCGTCTTGCGCGGAAGCGCGGATCCGTCGGATGCGCGCCACAAGAGCCAGTCACGCGATTTCGGTAGCGCGGCGAGCTGTTCGTGGAGCGCGTCGTCGGGCGCAAAGATCTGCACCTCGGCACCGTGCGTGCGTAACGACATGATGCCGTCGACGAGCGCGTCGAGTGCCGTCGTATCGTCCGCGACGACATCTTTGAACTCGACGACGATCGAATTCGCGCCCTCGACGCCGACCTTCGCAACCGTTGCGAGGATCGCTTTCGTCGCGTGTTCGTCGAGCGATCCCGTCAGGACGAGGGTCGAGACGAGCGGCGGCTCCGGCTGCGTTCGGCCGGGTCCATCGCCCGGGGTTTGCTTCGTCGCGATCGTGAGTTCGTATGGCAACGTAATGTCCTCGTCCGAAGATGGGCGAGACGATCGAATTGCGCCCCACGTGTCTATTTCGACGCCGCGTAGTTAGCTTTGTCGTCGTGAACCGCCTAGCGAACGTGCGGGCCCGCCCCCGCTAAACCGTTTGCGAAGCGCGAGCGCCCGTTCGCTTGCTGAATTCCATCGCTTCGTCGTCGACTTTGGCAAAGCGAATCATCGCCATATCGAGTGCGTAATTCTGCACGACGCGCCAAGGCGTTCGCGTGCCTTGCTTCGGGAGAATGTCGTTCGCGCGTTGCACGTAGCCCGACGTGAGGCCGAGCGCCGGTTGCTCCGCCATCGCGGGACCGGTGCGGCGCGGCGTACAGTACGCGTAGCCTTTCGCATCCATGTAGTTCAGCAAGCGACAAACGTATTGCGCGGTGAGTTCGCACTTGAGCGTCCAGGACGCATTGGTGTAG
Organism: Rhytidiadelphus loreus; assembly: GCA_947034895.1. Classification (NCBI taxonomy): domain Eukaryota; kingdom Viridiplantae; phylum Streptophyta; class Bryopsida; order Hypnales; family Hylocomiaceae; genus Rhytidiadelphus; species Rhytidiadelphus loreus. Next base: position 4,990 of record CAMQQG010000276.1, on the reverse strand, counting down.
CCCAGTGCGAGCGCGAAATTCGGCACGTCGCTAAACATCATGCCCTTGTAGCTCAGCGACTTGCCGATATCGATCTGTTTGCCGTCGACGAACAGCGCGAGACCGCCGAGCAATTGCAACTTCAAACCCGTTGCCGACACGACGACGTCCGCGGGCAACGTCTTTCCCGAATGAAGCCGGATGCCGTCGGGCGTGAATCGCTCGATCGTATCGGTTTGGACCGACGCTTTGCCCGAGCGGATGGTATCGAAGAGATCGTTATCGGGGACCAGACACAGGCGTTGATCCCACGGATTGTACTTCGGTGTGAAGTGCGTCGCGACGTCGTAATCCGGGCCGAGCGCCTTTTGCGCGAGGCCGACGATCGCGCTCTTGACGCGGTCGGGTCGGCGTCGGGGCGAGACCGTAAAAATAGATGCTCAACAGGACGTTCTTCCAGCGCGCGAGCCAATGCGCGATCGTGGCGGGCAAACGTTTATGAAGCGCGTTCGCGATCGCATCGACCGACGGACGCGACACGACGTACGTCGGTGAACGCTGCAACATCGTGACGTGCGCGGCCGTTTTCGCAAGCTCCGGAATCAGCGTGACCGCGGTCGCGCCGCTACCGATCACGACCACGTTCTTGCCCTCGAGCGGCAGTTCGCTCGGCCAATGTTGCGGGTGCACGAACGTGCCGCCGAACGAACTCGCATCGGCCCACTCGGGCGTGTAGCCTTGCGAGTAATCGTAGTAGCCGCTGCACATGAAGAGAAAACTACAGGTGTATTGCATCGCGGCACCATCGGGCTCGGCGCTCACGTCGACCGTCCAAAGCGCAGTCTCCGAAGACCACGATGCGCGCGTCGCACTGCGACCGAAGCGAATGTGTTTGTCGATGCCGCGTTCGCGCGCGGTATCGCGCACGTAATCGCGGATCGACGGACCGTCGGTAATCGATTTCTCGCCGCGCCACGGTCGGAAACTATATCCCAGCGTCGCCATGTCGGAGTCGGAGCGCACGCCCGGGTAACGGAAGAGATCCCACGTTCCGCCGATCGTCGCTCGGCGTTCGAGCAATGCGTACGACTTACGGGGCGATTTCGTTTGCAAGTGCGCGGCGGCGGCGATTCCGGAAAGTCCGGCACCGACGATGAGCACGTCGAAGTGCGTGACGTCGGTTTTGGTTGCGGGTTGTTTGAGGGCGACGGTCATGGCGCTATCTGCTAGCAAAGCGCCGAAAACTCCGCCACGGCAAGCGTACGCGCGATCCTGAGACCCCCAGTGGGCTTTCTAATGGGACGCTAAGTGGTCGAGCGGGCCGCCGGGGTATGGTGTATTGGACTTCCGGAACGTTCCGGAGTACGACAAGAAAGGAGACTCCATCAATGAGCAACTCACCGATCCGCACTCTTTCTAAAATCGTTCTCGCCGCGGCCGTCGCGGTTTCGTCACTCACGGCGGTCGTCGGCGTACAAGCGCCGGCGTCGGCGCAAGGCTACTACCATCACGGCTACGGCGGACCCGGACCCGGTTACCGTTGGCACGGTCGCCAGTGGCATCACCGTCGCTGGCATCCGGCCTACTACGGACCGTACCATCGCTATCATGCGGGCTTCTGGATTTATTTTTAGATAACGCGCAAGCACTACCGCGAATAAACCGGCGGCTCTTACGGGCGGCCGGTTTTTTCGTTAAACGATCGCGTCTTCGAGCCGATGCGGATTTTGAAGATACGCGAGTGACGGCTCAAATGCGCGCATAGGCTTCCACGTCTTCGATGCCGCGGTCGTAGCCGAGTTCCGCGCGCGCGACCGCGAGGGTTTCCGCGTCGACGATCGCCGAAAGATCGGGATTGAGAATCGCGCCCTCGCTCGATGTCGGGGCGCGCCCAAGCGATCGTACGCGAACGCGTCCTTCGCGTTCGAGTGCGATGAGATACGCGACGATTTGGCGTGCGGCTGCGGGCCACAGCACGGGCGATACATCGCGATACATCGACTCGACGAGTTCCGGAACGGTACGCTCGGCCGTCGCGAGCGCGGAAAGTAATTCGCGTTCGCGTTTCTTGCGGTGTTCGATGTATTCGTCGAGTTTTGCGCGCGGATCTGCGATCGCTCCGCCGTGTCCGCCGTAGATCACGCGCGCATCGCCGAAGTCTCGTCGCAAGCGCTCGAGCGTCGCTTGATAGACGCGCATGTCGCCGCCCGGTGGAGCGATGACGATCGTGCCGCGACCGATCACGACGTCGCCCGTAAAGAGCGCGCGTTCGCTCGCGAGCGAAAAGACGACGTGATCGCGTGCGTGTCCGGGCGCATCGACGACGTCGAGTATCGCATCGCCCGCGACCACGCGGTCGCCTTCACCGATTACGCGATCGACGGGGAACGTCGCTTCGCGATGCCCGTAAACGGGCGCCTTCGTGAGCGCGTGTAAGAGGGCCGCACCCGGTGCATGATCGGGATGACCGTGCGTGACCGCGATCGCGCTAATGGTCGCGCCACGCTCGCGCGCGACCTCCGCAATATGGTGCACGTGCCCGGCGTCCGGCGGTCCGGGATCGATCGCGATCGCGGTGCCGTCGTTGCCGAAAACGAGATACGAGTTCGTGCCCTCGAGCGTCATCGGCGATGGGTTGGGTGCGAGGATGCGCGCGACGCGCGAATCGTTTACCATGCGGCGTCGTCGAATTCGAACGTCTCGTCGTCCGGGTCGCTCGGCTCGAGCGGCTCGACGACGCGCGCACGTGCCGCCTCGAGGAGTCCGTCGACGGAAGCGAATGCGGCGAGCCGTTCCAAATGTTTTTGCGTCGGAAACCGTATCGTGATGTCGCCTCGCGCGCCGCGCGCGAGTGCGTCGCTCGGCGTGAGCCACATACCGTCGTACACTTCCATCGCGTCGGCTGCGGCGATTTGATCCGCGGGCGCGCGCGCGACGAAAAAATGCGCGTCGAAGCGAATCGGTTCGCTAGCGGGTGTGATCCAATTCGAATAGTACGCGAGCCGGGGTCGCATCGATTGCGAGGTCGTGCGTCTCGAGAAACGCGGCGAAGGTTCCACCGTCGTGCAACGCTTTACGAGCGCTCGCGAGTTCCGAAGCGTCGATGTGCGCGGGTTCTCCGTCGGGCCCGCAGGCGAGTAACACGCCCGCCTCTTCGAAGGTCTCGCGTACCGCCGCAACCACGAGTTCGGCCGTTGCGGCTCCGGCGCTTCCGCGAACGCGTGCGTGCGCGATCGCGCGATCGCCTGCGTCTACCGCACCACCGGGGAAAGACGAACGCGTCCGGCATGAAGCGACTGCGCGAATGGCGCCGCGTCAGATACACTTCGAGCGCGCCGCGCGCGTTCTCACGCACGAGCATCAGGGTCGCGGCGAGGCGGGGAACTGTCGGCGGCTGCGGTACGTTTGGCAAGGTATGAACGTCCGTTTTGTCGCCCTGTCCGCGCTCGCCCTGTCGCTCGCCGCCGTCGCTGCGGTCGCGCCCGTCGTGGCCCAAACGCCCGCACCGACGCCGACCCCGGTCAATCTCCCGACCGTGCCGCCGAACGCCGCGATCAATCCGTACGTCAAGTCTGCGATCGATATTCTCACCGGTGTCGTCAATCACGAAATTCAAACGGCGCGCAATTCTTCAAATGGTCAAGTAACGTATTTTAAGCGTTTCGAAATGCAAATTCAAACGGGTCCCAATGCGTATCGTTCGATTCACTTGCATCAGGGTACGGTCATCAATCCGATCGGTCGCTCGATTACGGTGGGACAGCAAGTCCATATCGACGGCGCGACGCAAAGCGACGGCTCGCTTGCCGCAAACGCGATTACGATCGACCAGTAAGGCGAAGGCTGTGAGCGCGCCCATCCGCGCGCGCCTCTCACGCGTTGTGTCTGCGGGTCGTGCACTACGATCCAACGCAATGAGGAAACGCACTACATGAATTTTCGTTCGATCGCGGCAATCGCCGCCATCGCCGCGATGTCGGCAGCACCGGCAGTCGCATCGACGACCACCATCGGCGCGATGGGTATGATGTCTAACATGATGGGCGCGGGCCCGCACGGCATGCCTGCCGGCACCAAGGGCGCAGACGGCGTCCCGTACACCGGCAAGCCGGATCTCGCGACGGCCGTTTCGCTCGTCACCGCGGGCGGACCGATCGGAAGCTTTTCGATCACGACCGCGATCGCATCGCTCGCCGGCCCGGCCGTAGCGAAAGCCGAAGTCGCGAAGCTCACGAAGCAGTACGGCGCGACCAAGGTCGGCCAGTTCGTCGCCGTTCAAGACTTCGCAGTCAATGACGCGGTGAAGACCGCAACGGCCGCCGGCGTGAAATTTCCGACGCCGACGCTCAAGGGCGCGAAGCTCGCCGTCGTCACGACGAAGTACGGCCTCGAAGGCGGAACGTACTATGAAGGCGTGATGCTCGACCATCTCGTCACGCACGGCATCCACGAATCCGTGATGAACGACATCGATCAGAAATTCGGCAAAGCCGAAGACGCGAACTATCATCGCATCGCAGACCAGGCTCACTACGACCTGGCTCAGGCGCTCGGCGCGAAGACCGTCATGCTGGCGGCGTACCACTAACTTTTCCGTAAGCGAAAAGTGAAACGAGGGGTCGCGTTCGTCGCGGCCTCTTGTTTTGTTTCCGAGCGAACGCATCCACGCTTGCTCGTCGAGCGTTGAAGTCTCGGGCCGTGATTTTGCACGTCCCGCCCGAAAAGGATCGCATTTATGAAGTTTGTTTCGATCGCGGCCGTTGCCGCGTTCGCAGCGATGTCGGTTAGCCCGGCATTCGCTGCAACCAAGACCACCGTTGCCATGACCGGCGCGATGCATGCCATGGGCGGCATGATGAAGACTTGCGCGCCGCCGCCTCGCTTCGGTGGCAGCAACTATTGCAGCAGCCCGAAGCTCACGAACACGCTCGCCCTCATCGAAGCCGGCGGCGGCCCCGCGAAGTTCAGCACGGTCACGCTCTTCGGCGTTCTCGCCGGTCCCGTTGCCGGG
>CAMQQG010000274.1:0-19871 GCA_947034895.1 Rhytidiadelphus loreus | reverse complement strand
TCGATCGTCGCCCGGTCGCCCGACTTCAAGGTCAGCGCCGGCGCGACCGCCTTGCTGAAATAGCCCCAGTGGACGGTGGCGGGCGACACGGGAAGGGTGTGGTGTTTCATGGCGGGAATCGGCTTGTGGGGACAGTCAGACGGGCCCCGGCTCGGCGCCCATGACACTCAGAAATTTCGCCGTCAGCGGATGCCGGGGCTGGGTCAGCACCTGGTGCGCCGGGCCTTCCTCGACCACCGCGCCGCCGCTGAGGAAGACGACCCGGTCGGCGACCTCGTCGGCAAAGCGCAGCTGATGGGTCGAGATGATCATCGTCAGGCCGTCTTCGACCGCGAGGCGCCGGATCACGTCGAGCACCTCGCCCACGAGTTCCGGGTCGAGCGCCGAGGTCGGCTCGTCGAGCAGCAGCACCGTCGGGTTCGGCGCCAGCGCCCGCGCGATCGCGACGCGCTGCTGCTGGCCGCCCGACAGGTGCCGCGGCAGCGCATCGGCGCGGTGGGCGAGGCCCGACCCGTTCGAGCAGTTCGAGCGCGCGCCGATCGGCCGCGGCGGGCGACTGGCCGTGCACCCAGCGCAGGGGCCCGGCGATGTTCTCGCGGGCGGAGAGATGCCCGAACAGGTTGAACTGCTGGAACACCATGCCGACGCCGACGCTCGCCCGTTCGTTCGCCAGGTCGTGCAACGTCATCAACTGGCCATTCGCCTGGTAGCCCAGGCGCTTGCCGCCGACGTGGATCTGGCCGTGGTCCCAGCTTTCGAGGTGATTGATGCAGCGCAGCAGCGTGCTCTTGCCCGAACCGCTGGGGCCGAGCAAGGCCACCACTTCGCCGGCGCGAACGACGAGGTCCAGGCCGTTCAAGACCTGTTGCTCGCCGTACTGCTTGCCGAGGCCGCTGACCCGCACCGCGACCTCGTTCCTCGCAAGGTCGGTGGCACGCGCTGCCGAACGTTCCGCGGCGGGGACCGGTGGCGTCGACGCTGCCGGGGCCACTGCGTCGTCACGAACCGTGGCGGCTGCCGCCGGCGCGATCAGCACCCTCGCCTCGCTGACACGGCGCCAGGGCAGCAGCCTCGCGAACCGGTTCTTCGACACCGCCCGGTCGAGATTCAGCCAGTCTTCGACCACCAGCTGGATCACGCTGATCGCCCCCGTCAACGCGAGATAGAGCAGGCCGGACGCGCAGAACACCGAGAAGAAGTCGAAGGTCGACGACGCGAGCTGGGTGCTGCGCAGGGTCAGCTCCTCGACCGCGATCACCGACGCCAGCGACGAATTCTTCAGCGCGCTCACCGACTCGCTGCCCAGGGCCGGCACCATCGTGCGGATCGCCTGCGGCGCGATCACGCGGCGCATCAGCACGCCCGGCGTCATGCCGAGCGCCTGGCCGGCGGTCACCTGGCCGCGGTCGACGCCGAGCACGCCGGCGCGCAACATCTCGGCGATGAACGGCGCCTCGTTCAGTGCCAAGGCCAGGCCCCCGGCGGCGATCGCCGTCAGCTTGATGCCGATGATCGGCAAGGCGTTGTAGGCGAAGACCATCTGCAGGATCAACGGCGTGCCGCGGAAGATCACCGAATAGCCCCGCGCCACGCCCGCCAGCACCGGGAAGCGGCTGAGCTGCATGCTGGCGAGCACCAGCCCCACCACCAGACCGCCGGCCAGCCCCAGGCCGGTGACCGCCAGCGTGAAGCCGATGCCCTTCAGCAGATAGGGCAGGCTGACGTAGTGGAAGAACAGGTCCATCGGCTTCAGACGATTCGCTCGCCTGCCGTCACTTGACGATCAGCAGGCGCGGCGCTTCCAGGTTCTCCGCCGGAATCGACCACTTCTTCAGCAGCTCGGCCTGGATGCCGGCCTTTTGCAGCTCGATCAGTGCCGCCATCACCGCGTCACGAAACTCGGGCTTGTTCTTCGGCACCGCAATGCCGACCGAATAGGGAATCGTCACCGCGATCGCCTTTTCGAGCTTGTCGGGATAGGCCTTGACCGCCTGATCGACGGTGTTGACGTCGTTGACGTAGGTGTCGGCGCGGCCGGCCAGGATCGCCTGGATGCAGTTGGCGTTGTTGTCGTAGAGCTGGATCACCGGCTCGGCCTTGCCCGCCGCCTTGCAGGCCGGCGCGACGTTCTGGATCAGCGGCACTTCGACATAGCCGGTGTTTTCCGCCGCGGTGGTGCCGCACAGCGAGGCGTTGATGCCGGTGATCTTCTTCGGGTTGCCCTTGGCGACGAGCACGCCGTCGAACACCTTCGAATAGGTGATGAAGTCGGCCGCCTTGGCGCGCTCTTCGGTGGCATAGATGTCGGAGATCACGATGTCGGCCTGCCCGCTCTGCAAGGTCGTCAGCAGCGCCGCGAAGGTGACCGGCTTGTAGGTCAGCGTGAAGCCGAGGCAGGCGCCGATGCTCTCGCCGAGATCGATGTCCAGGCCGATGTACTTGCTCGGGTCGTTCGGGTCGAGCGCCTCGTAGCCGGGCGTGTACGGATTGATCGCGTTGACGAGGCTCTTGCCCTGGAACTGCGGGTACTTCGCCTGCAGCGCCTTGCACGCCGCCGGTGGCGTCGAGGCGGCGGCCCGGGCTTGACCGGAGATCACCACGGCGGCGAGACAGACGCTGCCCAGCAGCGCCCGCCGCCAGCCGGATGCGGCCGGGCGGTCGGCGGGGGCGCGGTGCCCGAAGTCGAGAAGGGGGGTATGCATCGAAGAAGCTCCTTGACGGCGGATGACCCGACACGCACCACGCGCATCGCCTGCATCGCACCGGAAGAAGCGTACGGGAAACCCCTCGGGGCGACTTGCTTGAAAGCGCACGGCCGCTTGTGACGGCGCGCACGGGCTGCGGGCCGGCCGTGCGGCCTCGAACCGACATCGGCAAGCGCGCTTCAGGTGCCGGCCGGCGGCGCCCGCAGAAAAACGAGGTGAGGCTCATCGGCGCCGCTCTTGCGCGGCCCGAAACAAATCGCCGCCGCCACGAGGCGGCACGTCGGCTCACGGGGTGGCATTTTGCAGCAGCACTTTTCGGACTTTCTCGAAACTCCCCTCGTACAGGGCCATGTTGTCGCGCGTCACCAAGGCCAGTGGTGTTTCGACGACGCGAGGCACCTCTTGGCCCACCGTCAGGCGTTCGACGATGTCCAGGCCGACGTCGGCCGCCAGCATCGGGAAGATATCCACCGTGCCGGTCAATTCGCCGGCGCGGATCGACCGGTAGGCGTCCGACGTCCCGTCGGTGCCGAAGACACGGACCTGCTTCAACAGGTTCAGCGACTTGACCGCATCGACGACGCCGAGCGCCATGGTGTCGTTGTTGCAGTAGATGCCGACGAGGTCCGGGGTCCGGCGCAGAATATCGAGCGCCAGGTCGTACGAGCGTTGCCGTTCCCAACGCCCGGACACGCTGGCGACGATCTCGAACTTGCGCGACGAGCGCATCGTGTCGCGAAAACCCGCGGTGCGCTGAACCGAGGAATACACCCCCGGCAGCCCTTCGATCACCGCGACCTTTCCGCCGGCGGGAACGTACTTGAGAAACCACGCCCCGACCTTGGCGCCCATCTCGCGGTTGACCGCGCCGACGAAGTGCCTGACGGTGTCCACCACCGCGCCATCGACGTCGACGACCGGATCTGGGACATCGCCGCGTCATCGATCGCCGGTTGAAGATTCGAGGCCGGACTGCGGCGAGATCAGCAGCCCCGAGTAGCGGCCTCCGACCATGTTCTCCATCATGGACAGCTGGCGGGTCGCGTCGTTCTCGCTTTGCGCCGCCTGAATGTCGAGCTTGATTGCCGTCGACCGCCGCCCGCCTGCGATACCCGGCGGCCATCAGTCGCCAATATTCGTTGGTCATCGTTTTCAAAACGATGCCGAAGCGTTTGCCCCGCACGTCGGGCGACGGCCCCAAGGTCTTTTGAATATCCACCCAGGACATCCGGCTGGGGTCGGTGTCCGGATTGAAATGCGATGCGGGTTCCGCCAGGCAGAACCACGGTAGAAAGACGAGAGGAGCGCCGAGGAAACAGGCCGCCCTATGCAATGTGTTCATGAGGTTTCATCCCGAAGAGACGACTCGGCGGTACGTTCGGCCGCGAAGCGCTGGATCAACGACTTGACCGCCGCCACCGGTTGCGGGCGGCTGAACAGGAAGCCCTGCACCTCCTGGCAGCCCGCGCCGCGCAGCAGTTCCAGTTGTTCGTGGGTCTCGACGCCTTCGGCCACCACGTTCATGCGGAGCGCCCGACCCAAGGTGATGAAGGCCTCGACGATGGCGTGGCCATCGCTGCCGGCACCCAGGTTGCCGATGAAGCTTTTGTCGATCTTGATCTTGTCGAAAGGGAAGCGGCGCAGGTAGCTCAGCGAGGAGTAGCCGGTGCCGAAGTCGTCCATCGAGATCGAGACGCCGAGCGCACGCAGGTCGTGCAGCACCGCCAGCGTCTCGTCGCCGTCCTGCAACATCAATGACTCGGTGATCTCGATGTCGAGCCGGGAGCCGGGCAGCGCGGCCCGCTGCAGGGCCGATGCAATGTCGGACACGAGCGTCGGGCTGCGGAACTGCAGCGGCGACAGATTGACGGCCACCTTGATGTCCTGCGGCCACTCGGTCGCGTCCCGGCAGGCCTGGTTGATGACCCAGTGGCCGAGTTCGGTGATCAGGCCGGTTTCTTCGGCAAGGGGAATGAAATCGGCGGGCGACACGAGTCCCCGCTGCGGATGGTGCCACCGAAGCAGAGCCTCGAACGACGACACGCCGCCGCGCTGGATGTTGAGCAGCGGCTGATAGAACAACTCGAACTGCTGAGCGCTGATCGCCGTGCGCAGATCGAGTTCCATCGAGCGCTTCGCCTGGATTTGCGCATCCATCTGGCGTTCGAAGACCCGATAGGTGCCGCGCCCGGCCGCCTTCGCCAGGTAGAGCGCCAGGTCGGCATTCTTGAGCAGGCTGTCCGGAGATTCGTGTCCGTCGGTCTCGGCGATGCCGATGCTGACGCCGATGGCGATGTGGTGCCCTTCGATCTTGAACGGAATCGCCAGGACCTTGATCAGGCGTTCGGCCAGATGGCGGGCGCCCGGACCGGCCCGCTCGGCCAGATGGATGACCGCGAATTCGTCGCCGCCGAGACGCACCACGGTGTCTGCGGCGTCGGTCTCCTGGAGCAGCCGCACCGACGCCTCCCGCAGCAATGCATCACCCACCGGATGGCCGAGCGTGTCGTTCACCGTCTTGAAGCGGTCGAGGTCCAGACAGAGCACCGCGAGCACGCCACCTTCGCGCGCCTTCAGAACACCGTGCTCCAGATGCTCCCGAAACAGGACGCGGTTCGGCAGCCCCGTCAGGGCATCGTGCCGCGCCATGTGCGACAGGCGGGCCTCGGCCCGATGGCGCTCGGTGATGTCTTCGTAGGTCACGACCCGGCCGCCCCCGGCCATGGCCTCTTCCGAGACCGCGATCATGCGTCCGTCATCGAGCTGTTGACTGTAGGAACGTGAACTGAACGGCTCGGCGCGAAGTTCACGGCCGGCCAGGCCGAGTCGCAGCAACAGGGCCGCGACGTCCGGCCCTTCTCCCCCGGGGGCGAACATCTCGATGAAGCGCCGGTTGTGAACCAGCAGATGACCGTCGGCATCGAACATGCACAAGCCGAGCGTCATGTTGTCGAGCGCCGCTTCGAACCGGGTGTGCTGCAACGCGATCTCGGCCGCATGGCTCGAGGCCTGTCGCGCCATCAGGGTTTCGATGAACGCCATCTTGTCGGCGATGCTGTCCTGCATCGTGGCGAGCGCATCGAGCAGCACACCGGTCTCGCTCGGCCTGCGTCGCTCGATGCGGTTGTCGAGCCGGCCGGCCGCGATGGCGGTGGCGATGCTGACCGCGTGCCGGATCGACGGCACGATCGCACTGCTCAGCAGCAGGGTGATGACGAAGGCGGTAGCGATCGATGCGGCCATCGCCACATAGGTCTGTGCGCGCGTCTTCTGCACCATGGCTTCCACCGATCGTCGCAGGCGAAAGCCGTCGCCCGCGTAGATCTGCACCGCCATGTCGAACTGCTGCTCGACCCCCGCGAATTGCCGGCGGGAGGGCTCGGAACCCTCCTTGAAGCCTGCCTGCAGAAGGGAGACCGCGGCATACAAGTCGTTCGCGGCTTTTTCGCCGAGCGGCGACATCGCCCTCTCCCGGGCGACGTCCAATGCATCCAGGACGGATTGCATCTGGGCGATGAACACCGCATTGCTCTTGTCGCCGACGGCAAGGTCACGGGACACGCTCAGCACGATCGACTGTGCCGACCGGATATAGCTCATCGGGATGAAACCGTTGTCGTACATACCGAGCGCCGTGTCGCTGAGCACCGTTTGTGCATTTTGCAGCAGCAGTCCGACGAGTATCGTGACCAAAGTCAGGCTCAGGCATCCAAAAAAGATTTTGGTCCTGATCGACATTTTCATCAGAAGACGCTTCATCGGCCCGCTTCCCTCCGACTGCGGTGAGGGACAAAAGCCGCAGCGGGGTCGCGTTGCGACCGGCGACCAGCGTGTGCCCCCGTGCCCGGTCTCGCCCTCGTCGACGAGAGGGGAACCGGACCGGGTGAAAGGAAAGTGGCCAAGCCAGATTTCCTGGAGATCGCCTCAGGAACGCCCATCGCACGACTCCCGAAGTCTCAACTCCGATCAGGAAAGCCGCATACCCGGCAACGATCCAGGTTCTCGCGTCCGTCACGGAATTCGATTCTAGAACTTAAATCTTGACGTTACCCTTCTTACCAATCCGTACCAAGAGGGAGAACGGCCGCCTGCAGAAGGGCGAGCGCTTTATCGTGGGATGTCGGGGTTCAGGAGGTGGGGCGGCCGGTGTCGGCCAGCTCGCCCCGGCGGGGGATCGATGCCTGCGCGCCATGCCGCGTCACACAGACGGCACTCGCCGCCTGGCCGAGCGCGACGGCCTCGTCGAGCGGCCGGCCTTCGCACAGCGCCACAGCCACCGCACCGACGAAGGTGTCGCCGGCGGCGGTCGTGTCGACCGCGTGCACTGCGCTTGCCGGGCGGTGGCGGGCGCCGCCGGCATCGACGATGACGACGCCTTGCGCGCCGAGCGTCACCAACACCCGGTCGGGGCCGAGTTGGCGCAGCGCCGTGCCCGCCTCGCCGGCCGAGGCGACGTCCTCGACCGCCACGTCGGCGAGCGCCGACGCCTCGCTTTCGTTGACGACCAGGATGTCGATCAGCGGCCAGAGCACGGCCGGCAGGGGCGCGGCCGGCGCCGGGTTCATCAGCACGGTGACGCCGGCCTGGTGGGCTCGCGCGACCGCAGCCTGCACCGCGGCCAGAGGCACTTCGAGTTGCACGATCAGCATCGTCGCCGCGTCGATCAGCGCACCGGCGCGTTCGACCCCGGCGACATCGAGCAGCCCGTTGGCACCCTTTGCGATGACGATGCGGTTCTGGCCACCCTCCTCCACCCAGATCATCGCGATGCCGGTGGCAGCGTCGCCGGTGGCGAGGACCTCGTCGGTCGCGATGCCGTCGCCCGCGAGCCCGGCCCGCAGCGCCGCGCCGTTCGCATCGGTGCCGACCCGGCCGACCATCGCGACGCTCGCGCCCATGCGGGCACAGGCGACGGCCTGGTTGGCACCCTTGCCACCGGGCAAGGTCGCGAAATCGTGGCCGTGCAAGGTTTCCCCTGCTTCGGGCGCACGGGCCATGCGCACCACGAGGTCCATGTTCAGGCTGCCGACGACGACGATGGAGGCGTTCATTTCTTTCCTTCCAAAGGGATTGACTTCCTCGCCCGCGGCCGGGGTGGGACGCACGAAACCGCTTCGCCGAAGATGGGCCGAGTTCCGTGTCTGCGTCGGCTGGCTGCGATCACGCACCGACGCGTCGACCACGGCGCGAGCATTCTTGCCGCCGTAGGCGACATGACCTCGGAGACCCGGCCCGCTTCAACGCGTTCACTGCGTTGTGGAGCGCGTACCGACGGTCGGGCGGAACCCTTCGCGGCGACGACCTCGCCCATCTGCTCGAAGAACACCGTCAGGGCGACTGCGCGAGCCTCGCCCGACTCATCGTGAGCGGCGATATCTTCGGCTTCTCGACATCGACTTGCCGAAGGTGCTGGAAGCCGCTCGTGCGGACCGGTTCGCCGCCGCCGGTTGATCGAGCGACGCGAAGTTCACAGCGCGACGAGAACGGAGAGAAAGTCCTGTTTGATTTCGCCCTCGAGCAGCGCTTTCATTCTCGGGCCGAGCGCCGTCATCGCCGGCGACTTCATGTGCTCGGCGAGCGCCGCTTCGTCGCTCCAAGTCTCGTAGGTCAGGAAGCGACCCGGTTGCTTCCGGTCCTCGAGCAGGACGTAACCCTGGCACCCCGGCTCGTGGCGAAATTTCTCGACCGCGGGCAGCAAGGTCGACCTCAGCTCCTCCTCTTCGCCCGGCTTGGCGACCAGTGTCGCGACGATCAGCAATGCGTTTTTCATCGATGTCCCTCGGGGGTGGTGGGTCAAACATTCGATCGAACCGGCTGCAGCACGAATCACTCGGCGTCGACACGGGCAGACGGGCGAACCGAGAGTAACCCATCGGCCGCGGCCACGCTGCCGCGTGACGCCGGCATTCCATCGCCGGCCGGGGCACGGCACCGAGAAGCAAAATCAGAACTCGTGTTCTCATGGTGGACACGCCTTCGGGCCGTGGCGGCAGCACGGTGCGGCCTTCACTCATCATTCGACAGGAGTTCAAGAATGAGCGTTCTCGATTCGGCCAGCGCGGTTCCATCCGCCGAGACCCCCCTGGATTTGACGACGTTGAGCGTCGAGAAGGTGCAGGCCGGCCTGCGTTCTGGCACCTTCACCTCGGAAAGCCTGACGCACGCCTGCCTGCAGCAGATCGAGCACTACGACCGGCACTACAACGCCATCGTCTTCTTGAACGGTGCCGCGCTCGACGACGCGCGCGAGATCGACCGTCGCCGCGCCGCCGGCGAGGCGCTGGGGCCACTCGCCGGCGTCCCGGTGGTCGTCAAGGACCCGATGGACATGGCCGGGTTTCCGACGACAGCGGGCTGGTCGTTGCTGCACAGCAAGACGGGCGGCGTCGACCTCTTTCCCGCGACCGATTCGCCGGTGGTCGCTCGCCTGCGGGGCGCGGGGGCGATCATCCTCGGCAAGACGAACGTGCCGGTGCTGAGCCACTCGGGCACCGACGCCGACGACAGCTGGGCCGGCCCGACCTTGAACGTCGTCGTGCCGGAGCGGGTGCCGGGCGGCAGCAGCGCCGGTACGGCAGCGGCAGTGGCGGCCAGCATGGCGGTGCTGGGGCTGGCCGAAGAGACCGGCGGCTCGATCCAGAACCCCGCCTCCGCCCAGGACCTCGTCGGCATCAAGCCGACCATCGGACTCGTGCCGAATGCCGGGGTGATGCCGTTGTCGAGCAACCGCGACGTGGTCGGGCCGATCGCGCGCTGCGTCCGGGATGCGGCGCTGTGTCTGGACGTCCTCGCCGGCTACACGGCCGAGGACCCGAAGACGCTGGCGGGCGTGGGCAAGAAGCCCCCGTTCGGCTACACCTCGAAGCTGGGCGGGCAGGCGCTCCAGGGCGCGCGGCTCGGTCTCTATGGCGCCGGCTGGCGCGACCAGCCGCTGTCGGCGGCCACACTCGATCGGTATGAGCGGGCGAAGCAGGAATTGACCGGGCTCGGTGCGGTCCTGATCGAGGATCCCTTCCAGGGCTCCGGCTTCGCGGCGTTGCGGGCGCCGACCCCGCCCATGAAGGAGTTCGATGCGCGCGGCCTGGAATCCGTCCCCTACGACCTGCAGAAATACCTCGAGCGCCTCGGCCCGGACGCCGCACTGAAGAGCTTCGCCGAGTTCGCGGCGGCCACCGCCGGCGAAGCGGCGTTCGGCCCACAGGGCGTATTGGCCTTCATGCAGAACCTGCCCGGGTTCGTGGCGTGCCTGCGGGCGCCCACGGTGCCGCCGGATCTGTCGGAATTCATCGCGCTGAAAGAGACTTACCTGCGGCTGTTCGACGAGGTTTTTGCGCGCGAGCGGCTCGACGCGCTGGTGTTCCCGCAGATGCGCGAGGAGTTGCCGCGGGCAGGAACGGGGCTGACCATCCTGGAGACGACCGTCAGCGAGATCAACATCGCCGGGCTGCCCGGCGTCACGGTGCCGGCGGGCTACTACGACTCCGGGGCGCCCTTCGGCCTGATCTTCGTCGGCCGGCTCTGGAGCGAGGCGGATCTGCTGGGGTATGCCTACGGCTATGAGCAGGCGACGCTGCACCGGCGTGCGCCGACGCTGCGGGAGGGCTGAGAGGGCTGAAGCCAAGTTCCATCACGAAGCCCGGCCCCCGTCACTCCCAGGGTTAGCACCCATCAACTCGTCCCTGCACCTTCACGAGCGCGAAGTTATGATTCACCGACCGGTCGGTCAATTTTGTGAATGGTTTTTTCCCTCAGGAACGTGTCATGCCCGATTCGCTGAATCCCGCACCCATCGCCGACCAGGTCCGCGACGGCATGCTGGCCAACGACCGAGCCACCCGAAGCCTCGGCATGACGGTCGAGAGCGTGACCCCCGGCGGCGCGCTCGTGACGATGACGGTCCGTGCCGACATGCTGAACGGCTTCGACATCTGCCACGGCGGCTTCATCACCACGCTGGCCGATTCGGCGTTCGCCTTCTCATGCAATTCGCGAAACGTGATGACGGTGGCCTCCGGGCTGTCGATCGACTTCCTGGCGCCCGCCCGCTTCGGCGACGTTCTGACCGCCCGGGCGGTCGAAGTTTCGCTGAGCGGTCGCACCGGTGTCTACGACGTCGAAGTGAACAACCAGCGAGGTGAACGCATCGCCGTTCTCCGGGGGCGCTCCTACGCCATGAAGGGCAAGCAGACCCTGGCGGAGGCCCCACCCCGCTGACCGGCGCGACAGCCAGGAGACAAGCCGTGCCCGTCAAAACTCCCTCCCCCGGCGACCTGGACGCCGTCGAAACCGCCAGCCGTGACGAGATCGAGGCGCTGCAGTTGAAGCGCCTGTGCTGGACCTTGCAGCATGCCTACGATCACGTGCCGCACTACCGCAAGGCATTCGACGACAAGGGCGTGCATCCGCAAGCGCTGCGTCGATTGAGCGACCTGGCCAGCTTCCCGTTCACGACCAAGAAGGACCTGCGTGACCACTATCCCTTCGGGCTGTTCGCGGTGCCACGAAGCCAGGTCTCCCGGATCCACGCGTCGTCCGGCACGACCGGCAAGCCGACGGTCGTGGGCTACACCAGGAACGACATCGACACCTGGGCGGACTTGGTGGCGCGGTCGATTCGCGCCGCGGGCGGGCGCCGCGGCGACCTCATTCACATCGCCTACGGCTACGGCCTCTTCACCGGCGGCCTGGGCGCGCACTACGGCGCCGAACGCGCCGGCTGTACCGTGATTCCGATGTCGGGCGGCCAGACCGAGAAGCAGGTGCAGCTGATCTGCGACTTCCAGCCCGACCTGATCATGGTGACGCCTTCCTACATGCAGGTCATCCTCGAACAGTTCGCGAAGCAGGGTCTGGACCCGAGGGCGAGTTCGCTGAAGGTGGGCATGTTCGGTGCCGAACCCTGGACCGAAGCGATGCGGCGCGAGATCGAATCGAAGTCCGGCATGGATGCGGTCGACATCTATGGCCTGTCCGAGGTGATGGGCCCGGGCGTCGCGAGCGAATGCATCGAAAGCAAGGACGGCCCCGTCATCTGGGAGGATCATTTCCTGGCTGAAGTGATCGATCCCGAGACCGGTGAGGTGCTTCCCGACGGCGTCGAAGGCGAACTGGTGTTCACCTCGCTCACCAAAGAGGCGCTGCCGATCATCCGCTACCGCACGCGAGACCTGACGCGCCTTTTGCCGCCGACGTCGCGGTCGTTCCGGCGCATCGGCAAAATCGTCGGCCGCTCGGACGACATGCTGATCATCCGCGGCGTCAACGTCTTCCCGACCCAGATCGAAGAGATCGTGCTCGCCCACGCCAAGCTGTCGGGGCAATACCAGATTCTCGTGAGCCGGGAAGGCGCACTCGACCAGGTCGAAGTTCGTTGCGAACTCCAGCCCGCGGCGGGCGAGCTGCGCGACGGCGAGCGCGCTGAAATTTCCGACTGGCTGCAGCACCGCATCAAGAGGCTGGTCGGCATTTCGACACGCTGCGTGGTGCTGGCCGCGGACTCGATCGAGCGCACGCAGACGGGCAAGGCCCGGCGCGTTCTGGACCAACGAACTCGTTGAATGCTTTCGGCACGAATGGGGCCGATCATCAACCCCCCCGAGGAAACCGACGATGTACACCCAAGCGATGGACACGATGGGCAAAGAAGGCGACGGCAAGAAGTCGATCCGCTCCGCCGAGGACATGCGGCTCGAGGAGCGGTTCGAGGCCCGAATCGATGACGGCGACTTCATCGAAGCCAAGGACTGGATGCCCGAGCACTACCGCAAGACCTTGCTGCGCCAGATCAGCCAGCATGCGCATTCGGAGATCGTCGGCATGCTGCCCGAGGGGCACTGGATCAGCCGCGCACCGACCCTGAAACGCAAAGCGATCCTGCTGGCGAAAGTGCAGGACGAAGCCGGCCATGGCCTCTATCTCTATTCGGCCGCGGAAACGCTGGGCACGAGCCGCGACCAGATGCTGGACGCGCTGCACACCGGCCGCGCCAAGTACAGCTCGATCTTCAACTATCCGACGCTGACCTGGGCCGACATGGGCACCATCGGCTGGCTGGTGGACGGCGCGGCCATCATGAACCAGGTGCCGATCTGCCGCTGCTCCTACGCGCCCTATGCCCGCGCGATGATCCGCATCTGCCGCGAAGAGAGCTTTCATCAGCGTCAGGGGTTCGATGCGCTGCTCACGATGATGACCCGGGGCACCGAGGCGCAAAAGGCGATGGTGCAGGACGCGGTCGACCGCTGGTGGTGGCCGTCGATCATGATGTTCGGGCCGCCCGACGACGAGTCGCCCAACTCGGCGCAATCGATGCGCTGGGGCATCAAGCGGGTGTCGAACGACGAACTCCGGCAAAAGTTCATCGATGCCGCGGTCGAGCAGGCACGGATCCTCCGCGTCACCTTGCCGGATCCGGATTTGAAGTGGAACGACGCGCGCCAGTCGCACGACTACGGTGTGATCGACTGGAGCGAATTCTGGCGCGTCGTCGGCGGCGACGGGCCATGCAACCGCGAACGCCTCGGTGCGCGGGTCAAGGCCTGGGAGGATGGCGCCTGGGTGCGCGACGCGGCCCTCGCTCACGCTGCGAAGCGTCACGCCAACACCACTCCCGAGGAGCATGCGGCATGAGCTCAGCCCCGCTTCAACCTGAATCCGCGCCCGCTGCCGCCGAATGGCCGCTGTGGGAAATCTTCGTGCGCAGCCGAGCCGGCCTCGATCACAAGCACTGCGGCAGCCTGCATGCGGCCGATCCGAAGATGGCGATCCAGTTGGCCCGCGATGTCTACACCCGACGGCAGGAGGGCAGCAGCATCTGGGCCGTGCGGTCGGACCAGATCGTCGCCAGCGATCCGGGCGACAAGGACATGTACTTCGATCCGATGGAAGACAAGGTGTACCGGCACCCGACCTTCTACCCACTCCCCGCCGCCGTCGATCACATGTGAGCCTCACCATGCAGTCATCGATCCAGATCCGACACGATCCCGCTGTCCAGTACCTGCTGCGCATCGGCGACACCTGCCTCGTCCTGAGCCAGCGTCTCGGCGAATGGTGCGGCCACGCGCCCATCCTCGAAGAAGACATCGCACTCACGAACATGGCGCTCGATCTGCTGGGTCAGGCGCGCGCGCTGCTGGCGCATGCGGGTCGAATCCCGGGCCAGGAAGGCCGAGCGCATGACGAAGACCAGCTCGCGTTTCTGCGCGATGAGCGTGACTACTTCAACCTGACGATGGTCGAACTGCCACGCGGCGATTTCGCCTTCACCGTGCTGCGCAACGCGATGGTCGCGACCCTGCTGAAGCTGCTGTGGGGGCGTTTGGCCGATTCGAGCGACGGCGAGTTGGCAGGCATCGCGGGCAAGGCCGTCAAGGAGGCCCGTTACCACCAGCGGCATGCGGCCGACTGGGTGGTGCGGCTGGGCGACGGGACGGCCGAGTCTCGCCGGCGAACCGAAGCGGCGCTGGCGCAGTTGTGGCGCTACACCGCGGAATGGTTCGAACCCGACGCGGTCGACGAACGCGCCCAGGCCAATGGCCTCGGGCCGCGCTGGTCGGATCTGCGCGAGCCCTGGCGGGATGAGGTGGCGGCGATCCTGGATGACGCCGGGCTCGCCACACCGGCGCCATCGCCGTTTCGCAGCACCGGCAAGCAGGGCAGGCACAGCGAACACATGGGCCTGATGCTGGCGACCATGCAACACCTGCAACGCAGCTTTCCTGGCGGTGTGTGGTGAGTTCGGTGACGCTGATGTGGCCTGCATCCGCCACCGACCGCATCGCGGCCGCGTGGCAGGTGTTGGGCACCGTGCTCGACCCGGAGGTGCCGGCGCTCTCGGTGCGCGACCTCGGCATCGTGCGTGAGGTGCTGGCCGATGGCGATGGCCTCGAGATCGTTCTGACGCCGACCTACTCCGGCTGCCCGGCGACCGAAGTCATCGAGCACGACGTACTGGCCGCCATCGATCTCGCCGGGCTCGGCCCGGCCAAGGTCGTGCTCCGCCGGGCGCCGGCCTGGACGACCGACTGGATCAGCGCCGACGGCAAGCAAAAGCTCTTCGACTACGGCATTGCGCCGCCCGGGCCGGTGCTGTCGGGTGGCGTGGTTCCCATCCGGTTCATCGAGCGGCCAATCCCGTCCGAACGCCTCACCTGCCCGCAATGCGGCAGTCGGCAGACTTCCATGCTCTCCGCCTTCGGCTCCACGGCCTGCAAGTCGCTGTACCGCTGCCTGTCGTGCCGGGAACCGTTCGAGCACTTCAAGCCCATTTGAACCGGTCGAGAATCCGCCATGAGCAGCGTCATGTTCCACCCTCTCAGAGTCCGATCGGTTCAGCCCGATACCGCAGAAGCGGTGATCGTGTCGTTCGACGTGCCGCAAGACCTGCAAAGCGTGTTCGGCTTCACCCAAGGTCAGTATCTGACCCTGCGCAAGGAGATCGATGGCCAGGACTTGCGCCGTTCGTATTCGATCTGTGCCGGCGTCGACGACGGCGAGCTGCGGGTCGGTGTGCGCAAGGTGCGCAGCGGCGTATTCTCGAACTGGATCAACGAACACCTTCGTCCGGGCGACACGATCAAGGTGATGGCCCCGGAGGGACGCTTTTTCGTGCCGCTCGACCGGGGCCTGCACCGGCACCATGTCGGCATCGCGGGCGGCAGCGGCATCACGCCGATCCTGTCGATCATGAAGACCGTGCTGGCGCGCGAGCCGCGCAGCCGGTTCTCGTTGATCTACGGCAACCGCCTGCTGAAGTCGACGATGTTCAAGGAGGAGCTGGAAGACCTGAAGAACCGGTACCTGACCCGCCTGGTCTTGCACCATGTGTTCTCCGACGAACACACCGATGCGCCCCTCAACAGCGGCGTCATGAACCGCGAGAAGCTCGGCGAGTTCCTGGCGTCGGTGGTGCCGGGGTCACGCATCGACGAGGTCTACGTCTGCGGCCCGTTCCAGATGAACGACGAGGCCGAAGCCGCGCTGCTCGCGGCGGGTGTGCCGCAGGATCGCATCCACATCGAGCGCTTCGGGGTGCAGCTGCCGGCCGGCCAGGTCGGTGCGGTGATCCACGAAGCCAAGCCCGGCGACGCCGAGACCGCGAAGATCGTGATCATTCGCGATGGCCTGCAGCGTGAGATCTCGTACACCCTGGATCAACCCAGCATCCTGGATGCCGCCTCCGCGGCAGGTCTGGAAGTGCCGTTCTCGTGCACGTCGGGCGTGTGCGGCACCTGCCGTGCCAAGTGCCTCGAAGGCGCGGTGCGGATGGAACGCAACTTCGCGCTCGACAAGAACGAGGTGGCGGCGGGATTCATCCTGACCTGCCAGGCCCACCCGGTCAGCGAGCGCGTGGTCTTGTCGTTCGACGAGCGTTGAGGGCATCTCCATGGGCCGAGGACGTTCCGCCAACTACGACGACCAGCGCGAGATGATTCTTCAACGCGCCGCCCAGCTTTTCGCCAGACGCGGCTATGTCGCCACTTCGATGAACCAGGTCGCTGAAGCCTGCGGCTTTTCAAAGGCGTCGCTCTATCACTACTACAAGGACAAATACACCTTGCTCGTCAGCATCGCCGAGGGGCACGTGCTGGAGTTGCGTGCGCTGGTGGTCGAGACGGCGGCCGAGAGCCTGTCGCCGAAAGAGCGGCTGCGACAGATGATCCTCCGCATCGTCGCGACCTATTCGCATGCGCAGGACGCACACCGGGTGTTGACCGAGGACGTGAAGTTTCTCGAGCCTGCGGATCGCGAGCGCGTCCTGAACACGGAACGCGAGGTGGTGGCCGGGTTTTCTCGTGCCGTGGCGGAGGCTTATCCCGAAGCCGGCGCGTCGAGCCTGGGCAAACCCCTGACGATGTTGCTGTTCGGGATGATCAACTGGTTGTTCACCTGGATGAAACCTGACGGTGAGCTCAACCACGAAGCCATCGCGCCGATCGTCGCCGACCTGTTCGCAGGCGGTGTGCCAGGGGTCGAGCGACATCTCGATCCGATCTCAAAAAAAACACCTCAACTTCAGGAGACATCACCGTGAAATTACAAAAACTCTTTGCCGTCGTTTCGACCGCGTTGTCATGCGCAGTGGCGGTCGCCGACATCAACGTCGGCGTGACGGTGTCGGCGACCGGCCCGGCCGCGTCGCTCGGCATTCCCGAGAAGAACACCATCGCGCTGATGCCGCAGACCATCGGCGGCCAGAAGGTCAACTACATCGTCCTCGACGACGCCTCCGACACCACGACCGCGGTCGGCAACACCCGCAAGCTCATCACCGAGAACAAGGTCGACGTCGTGCTCGGGTCCACCACCACGCCGAACTCGCTGGCGATGATCGACGTGGCCGCCGAGAACCAGACGCCGATGATCTCGATGGCCGCGTCGGCGAGCATCGTCGAGCCGATGGACGCGAAGCGGCGCTGGGTCTTCAAGACCCCGCAGAACGACATCATGATGTCGCTCGCCATCGCCTCCAGCATGGCCGACGCCGGCGTCAAGACGGTCGGCTTCATCGGCTTCAACGACGCCTACGGTGAAGGCTGGTACCGGGAATTCTCGAAAGCCGCCGGCTTGAAGGGCCTGACGATCGTCGCCAACGAGCGCTACTCGCGCACCGACACCTCGGTCACCGGTCAGGTGTTGAAGATCCTCGCCGCCAAACCCGATGCGGTGCTGGTCGCGGCGAGCGGCACGCCGGCGGTGCTGCCGCAGCGGGCGCTGAAGGAACGCGGCTACGCCGGCAAGAACTACCAGACCCACGGCGTGGCCAACAACGACTTCCTGCGCGTGGGTGGCCAGGATGTCGAAGGCACCTTGCTGCCTTCCGGCCCGGTGCTCGTGGCGGCGCAACTGCCGGCCGATCACCCGGTGAAGAAATCGGCGACCGAGTATGTCGCCAGGTACGAGGCGATGTACGGCAAAGGCTCGGTCTCGACGTTCGGCGCCCATGCCTGGGACGCCGGCATGCTGATGCAGGTCGCCGCGGCCGAGGCGCTGAAGAAGGCCAAGCCGGGCACACCGGAATTCCGCCTGGCGTTGCGCGATGCGCTCGAAAATTCCAGGGAGGTGCACGGCGCCCACGGCATCTTCAACACGTCGCCCACCGACCACCTCGGGCTCGACCAGCGGGCACGGGTGATGGTGAAGATCGAGAACGGCGCCTGGAAATACCAGCCCTGAGACGCAGCGCGCGCTGACGCGGAAGCGCTAGCGGCCATCCGTCAAAGCAGCTTGTCCAGCGTGATCGGCAGGTCGCGGACTCGCTTTCCACAGGCGTTGTAGATCGCGTTCGCCACCGCAGCGCCGACGCCGGTGATCCCGATCTCGCCGACCCCGTGCGCGCCCATCGGCGAGTGGGGGTCGGCGATGTCGGTCCACATCACCTCGATGTTCGGCACGTCCATGTGCACCGGCACGTGGTATTCGGCCAGGCTCGGGTTCATCACGCGGCCCTGGCGTTCATCGAACTGCGTCTCTTCCATCAAGGCGAGACCGAGCCCCATCACGATGCCACCGCGCAACTGGCTCGCGGCCGTTTTCGCATTCATGATCCGCCCGCAGTCGAACGAGCCGAGGAACCGGCTGATGCGCGGTTCGCCGGTGATCACGTTGACCCGTGCCTCGCAGAACATGGCGCCGTGGGAATGCATCGACCAATGCTGGGTCTCGAGCGGCGGCGGCGCAGCCGCTTCGACCGTGAGCGCCTCGCGACCGGCTCGCTCAAGGAGGGCGGCATAACTCTCCCAACGCGTCGGTTCATCGAACTTGCACAGGCCGGCGTGGTGGCCGATCACCTCGTCGCCCTTCAGGCCACTCAACGGTGAATCCTTGGCGACGAGCTTCAGCAGTGCGGTCACCAATTCGCGGTGCGCCGCCGCCACGGCGGCACCGATCGAGGCCGTCTGTTGCGATCCTCCGGCGAGCACCACGCCGGGGAACGACGAATCGCCATAGCGGAAGCTCACGCGGTCCATCGGCAAACCGAGCCGCTCGGCGGTCACCTGGGTTTGCGCGGTGGACGTGCCCATGCCCATCTCGTGGGCCGCGATCTCGACCGCCGCGGTACCGTCTTTCGACAGCGTGATTCGCGCAGCACCGCCCGGCATGCGGTAGTACGGGTACGTGGCCGTCGCGCAGCCCAGGCCGACGAGCCATTCGCCCTCTCGGCGCATGCGCGGCGCAGACTGTCGCTGCTTCCAGCCGAATCGTTCCGCACCGGACCGGTAGGCCTGGACGATGTGCCTCGACGAGAAACGCAAACCGGTCGTCGGGTCCTTCTCGGGCTCGTTGCGGATGCGAAGTTCGATCGGGTCCATGCCGAGCGCTGCCGCCAACTCGTCGACCGCCGACTCGAGCGCGAACGTTCCCACCGATTCACCCGGCGCGCGCATGAAGGTGTTGGCGAGCATGTCGAGCGTCGCCACTTCCACATCGAGCTTGAAGCTGCCCGCGGCGTAAGCGCTGCGTGCCGGCAGGATGAATGGCTCGGGCACGTTGTTGTGGGCGCTCATCGCGACCACGCCGGTGTGGATCAGCGCGTCGAAGCGGCCATCCGCCTGCGCCCCGATCGCGACCCGCTGCTCGGTCGTGGTCCGCCCGCCGACGACCCGGTAGACGCCTTCGCGCGTCAACATGATCCTGACCGGCCGGCCCGCCAGCTTCGATGCCGCCGCCGCGAGCACATGATGGCTCCAAAGCGTCTTGCCGCCGAAACCACCGCCGACGAAAGGCGATGTGACATGAACCTTTTTCTCGTCGAGGCCAAAAATTTTACCGAGCGACCAGGCCATGTGCGCCACGCCTTGCGACGCGTCGTGAACGGTGAGTTCGTCGCCCGTCCAGGCCACGGTGGCCGCATGCAACTCGATGGCGTTGTGGTTGTGGCGCGGCGTGGTGTAGGTGACATCGACGCGGTGCGGCGCGGCAGCCAGTGCCTTTTCGGCATCGCCGATCTCGAGCTTCAGCGGCTCGCCCTGGAAGACGCCGGGCTTCAGCCCCTGGGCCTTGGCCGCGGCCAGACCGGTCGTCGCCGGCGCGGTCTCGTAGGTGGCGCGAATCAGCGACTGGGCATGGTCGGCCTGCTCCTGCGTCTCGGCCAGCACGACGGCGATCGGCTGACCGTTCCAGTGGATGAGATCGTCCTGCATGACCGGCAGGTCGTCACCGCCC
>CAMQQG010000273.1:0-35726 GCA_947034895.1 Rhytidiadelphus loreus | reverse complement strand
CGACCTCGGCACGCGACTTCTGGGCGCCGTCGCTGATCAAGAAGACGCTCGGCTTCATGACCGGTGACGACCGCCCGGGGGCGCCGAAAACGAATGTCTTCTGGCCCGGTGATCAGGGGCAGGCCGGCCAGGTGTTGCACGGCTATGGTTCGACCTGGCTGCCCGCGTCGCTGCTGCAGGATTCGCCCGAGCGCAGTGGTCGACAAGCGCTCGGCGATGCGCTCTTCGCCACCAGCCGGCACTGGGGCTTTTCGCTGCATCTCAACAAAGGCCTGGCCGGGGCGCCCGCGCAGGCCCTGGCGGCTGCGTCCGACACAGCGACGAACCCCTGGGTGCTGGACGCTTTCGCGCTATTGATCATGGGCGCGGAGGAGCAGCCGGCGTACCCCGGTGTCGCGGGCCACGAGCCCGACATTGCGCTGGCCCGCCGACATGCCGAGGCGATCGGGCGTGCCATGGCCGAGGTGCGCCGGTGCGTGCCGGACGGCGGCGCCTACGTCTCGGAAAGCGATTACTTCGACGCCGACTGGTCGCGGTCTTTCTGGGGTACTCACTACCCGAGACTGCAGGCGGTGAAGGCGCAGTACGACCCGGACGGCCTCTTCTTCGTCCACCACGGCGTCGGCAGCGAAGCCTGGAGCGCGGACGGCTTCATCCGCACGGGCTGATGTGGTGTTCGACACTGCGGCGAACACTGCCTTATCGACCGCCCGTTCCGAACGCACGGCCCACATCCGTCGCCGCGCGATTGCCGTGGTACAGCGCCTCTTCGAAGACCGAATAGGACGACAGGTCGGCATGGGCGAAATGCACCCGCCGCTGCGGCGTCGCGAGCGCCTGCAGCGCCGCGCTGCCGCGCACGCCGGGCACCGGGATGCTCATCGCGTGACCGTAGCGCATCAGGTCGGCGCGTCGCACTTTGCCCGGCAGGTCGGGATGGACGCGCGCCAGGTCGTCGATCAACCCGTTCGCCCAGCCCTGCCAGGGTTCGTTCAGCAACCGGGCGCGCGATGCCGCGAGTTGCGCGTCACCGTCGCCGCCGAGCGACCGGTAAGCGGTCAATACCGTCGGACCGGGGTACGCGCGGGTGCTCTGGTGCATCGCGTCGACATACCCGAGCGAGCCGCTGCGGGCTGGTCCCGGGTCGTAGAGCACGTTGTCCCACGACGGCGCCGCGCCGGGGTGGTCGTCGAGCGGCTCCTCGACGTGCAGATTGCCGACCAGCCACGGCGCATGACGCATCGAGGCCGCGGCGGCGACGAGCGCGGGCGGCGGTGCGGCGAGCAGCCGGGCGGCGACGAAGAGCGGGACCGCGAGCACGACCTGGCGCGCGGTCCAGCGCTCGCCGCGTCGCGCCTGCACGTCGAAAGAATCGACGTCGACCTCGTCGCCCCGTTCGACGACGCGCCAGACGACCTGCCCGGTGCGCAGCCGCGCGCCCAGCGGCGCAGCCAGCCGCTCGGCGAGCCAGGCGTTGCCCTCGGGCCAGGTCAGCAGCGGCTCGGCGGCGTCGTCGCCGTCGCCCGGCGCATGAAAGCCGTGCCGGCTCGCGAAATAATGAAGGCCGGCCCAGGCCGATACCGCGGCGGCGCCTGCGCCGTAGTCGTCGCGGCAGCAGTAGTCGAGGTACCAGCGCAGCGCCGGTGCGGACAGGCCTTGGCGGTCGAGCCAGGCCGAGAAGGTCATCGCGTCGAGCGCTGCCAGCGCCGGTGTCCAGGCCGAGCGCGCGGTCGGCATCGCGAACGCGCCGCCGGCGCCGATCCGGTCGACCGCCGCGGCGAAGCGACGGTACTGGGCGAGCGTCGTCGCCCGCTCGTTCGCCGGCAGCGCCTCGATCGGTGGCAGCAGGCCGCCGTGCCAGTGTCCGTCGATGAAGAGTCGTTCCTGCGGGCTGTGGCAGAGGTGCATCTCGTCATAGACAGGCCGGCCGTGCGCGGTGCTGCGCAGGCCGAAATCCTCGAGCAGTTCGATCACTTCGACGGCGCGCTCGCCGGGCACCGGCAGGTAGTGCGCACCCAGCGGGCAGCGCAAGCCGGCGATCTGGTGGCCGCGGCTGTTGCCGCCGGCGCCGTCTTCGAGGTCGAAGACCTGCACGTCGTCGATGCCGGCGCGCATCAGCGCCCGCGCGGCACCGAGGCCGGAGATGCCGGCGCCGACGACGACGACGCTGGCACGGTGGCGCCCCGTCGGCGGCGGCAGCTCGCCGGACTTCGCCCCCCGCAGCAGGTGACCGCGGTCGACCTGCGCACCGACCCAGCCGCCGGCAAGGGGCGCGGTGCCGGACGGTGAGCAGCCGGCCAGGGGTCCGGCGGCCGCCGCGCCGAGCAGGGCCCGCCGCACCGCGTCGACCGGCGCCTGCGTGCTCACTGGCGCACCTTGCCCCATTCGTCTTCGAACGTCTGCACCAGGACCTGATTCGACAAGCGGTTCACCTCGGTCGGCACGCGCGCCATGTCGAGCGGAAAGTCGAAGAGCAGCGGCAGGTCGGCGGGGCTCAGAAAGCGCAGCCCTGGCGGCAGGGCGGTCGGCATGCGAAACGGCCGGTGGCTGGCGAGGATGAAGCCCCATTCGCCGAAGCTCGGCACATGGGCGTGGTAGGGCGTGGTCACGAGCCCGGCCGCTTCCAGAGTCGTCGCGACGGTCCAGAAACTCTTGCGTGCGACCAGCGGCGAGGTGGTCTGCACGACCGCATAGCCGCTCGCGTTCAGGTGCTGTTCGACCAGCCGGTAGAACGTCGAGGTGTAGAGCTTGCCGATCGAAAAGTTGGTCGGGTCGGGAAAGTCGATGACGACGACGTCGAAGACCGCGGGGTTCGCTTCCAGCCAGGCGAAGGCATCCGCGTTGACGATGTGCAGCTTGGGCGAATGCAGCGCATCGGCGTTCAGCCGGCGCAGCAGCGGCTGCGTGGAAAAGAGCGCGGTCATCTTCGGGTCGAGTTCGACGAGCGTGACCGACTCGACCCCCGGGTACTTCAGGATCTCCCGCACCGCCATGCCGTCGCCGCCGCCGAGCACGAGCACTTGCCGTGCGGCGCCGTGGCCGGCCATCGCCGGGTGCACCAATGCCTCGTGGTAGCGGTACTCGTCCCTCGAGTGGAACTGCAGGTTGCCGTTCAGGAAGAGGCGCACGCCCTGGCTGCTCGCGGTGACGACGATGCGCTGGTAAGGACTCGTCTCGCTGAAGAGCACCTTGTCGGCATAGAAACGGTCTTCTGCCCAGGTCGTGACCCGGTCACCGCTGGCGAGCATCGCGCCCAGCACCGCCGCGGTCAACCCGCAGGCGACCGCATGCGACGGCACGCGCCGCAACTCGCCGCGAAACAGCCAGAGCGCCCAGACCGCGACCGCCACGTTCGACAGGCCGAAGAACGCGCCGGTGCGGACCAGCCCGAGTTGCGGCACGAACAGCAGCGGAAAGGCGATCGCGACGACGAGTGCGCCGAGATAGTCGAAGGTCAGCACCTGCGACACCAGGTCGCGCAGCGCATAGCGGGCCCGGAACTGGCGCTTCAGGATCCGCATCACCAGCGGAATCTCCAGCCCGACGAGGATGCCGATCAGCAGCACCAGCCCATACAGCGCGACCCGAAACGACGGCACGGCGAGCGACTGCAGCGCAAAGAGCGCCGCCGGCATCAGGCCGCCGACGAGGCCGACCAGCAGTTCGATGCGCAGGAAATGGGCGACGAGTTGCCGCACGAAGAAGCGCGACAGCCAGGAGCCGATGCCCATCGCGAACAGGTAGGTGCCGATGACGGTCGAGAACTGCAGGATCGAGTCACCGAGCAGGTAGCTCGCGAGCGTGCCGGCGGCCAGTTCGTAGACCAGGCCGCAGGCGGCGACGACGAAGACCGAGGCGAGGAGCGCGACTTCAGCGGGTCGGGGCCGAACTCGGCGATCCGGCACCGCAGCGAGGTGGGTCACGGCCATGGCCCGCACGCCTGGCGTTCAGGCATGCGGCGGCTTGCGCGCATGCAAGGTCGGAAGCGCTCGAAGCCAGGCTCCACCTCGCATCCACTCGACGACATCACCCGTGGATCGCCGCCGAGACGATCATGCCGATGGCCAGGCACATCGCCGCGACGACGATCGCGAGCGCGACGTTCTTCTTCTCGACGATCTCGTCCCACAGGTGGTAGGGCGTGAGCTTGTCGACGATGACGAAGCAGATCCAGAAGATCGCCACGCCGATCAGCGCGAACAAGGCCGAGCCGACGAAGACGCCCGGCTTCATCCATTCGATTCCCATCATCACGAACCTCCGTTCATCAATCGATCAGGCGAATTCATTTGTGCGAACCGCCGCTGGAATAGCCCCCATAACCACCGCCGACGCTGCGAAAACTGCCGCCACTGCCTGGATTCAGACAATTTCGGCTTTCACCAGGGCCGCGGCAATCGTCGCTGCTGCTGCAACGAAAGAGCAACAGCACGACGATGGCGACGAAGCCCCAGAGGCAAAGCTTCGCGAGCAGCGACGAGCCGTTGAAGGCCGTCGGCAAGGCATCGCGCTGCAACGCCGCCACCGCGCGCGGCGGGAGCCGGAAGGCGGCGGCGACGACATCGGCCGCGAGCGTCGCGCCGGCGGACCAGACGACTTCCGAGCCGGTCCTCTCGCGGTTCAGGCGCATGTCATTGTGAGAACCCGTGCCCTGGTAGTCGGAATTCAGGGTGCGCTGATCCCGTTCTACCCGCCAGTAGAACTCGCCGAGCACGTAGGTGACGATGCCGGTGTAGTCGTAGAGCTTTCGGTAGAGCCAGCCGTCGAGTTTGACGGCCTCGCCGGCCGCCTCCGGCACGCCGGTGATCGGCGCGGTCCAGCTCCAGCCGTCTTCGGCGTCGACCAGGAAAGCGAAGCCGGTGGTGCGGTGATAGAGCAGGTATTCGCGCCAGAAGATTCGCTCGTCCTCGTCGCTTGCCGGGAGCTCACAGCGTTTCGACGTACCCGACGACCTGCCACGGCAGCGCCTGCGGGCCGCCGAGCGCCAACATGCCGACGCTGCCGAGGGCGATCTGCGGCTCCATGCCGTGCTGCTGCGCGTAGAACGCGAGACTGGCGCCGGTGTCGGTCGCCGACAGGTCGACCACCGAACGGCATTGCGGGCAGACGATGGCCTGGGTCGTGTCGAGCCGGGGCACGATCGCGGCGCCGCAGTTCGGACACGCCAGGCTCCGGCCCGAGAGGGCCTTCTCCGCCGTGTCGGCCAGGCCGCGCATCGCGAGCTCGGCAAGTGCCACCGAGCGGCCGACCGACCAGCGCGCCGCGGCCGGGTCGGCATAGTCGAGCGTGGCGACGTCGCGTCGACGGCGCCGCAGGTCGACGACGGTGAAGGCGGCCGTCGGTTCACCGGCCGTCCCGACGGGATACGGCAACTCACCTTGCGGCGCCGTCAGCGTGGCCGAGGTGATCGAGGCGACCCTCCAGCGCTCGCCGGCGACGACGGCTTCGCCGCCGACGATCAGGCTCGCGACCGCCGGTGCCGGGAGTTCGAGCGGCGCGTCGAAGGCGAAGACATGGCGGCCGTTGTCCTCGCTCAGCCAGCCGGACTTCGGTGTCCCTTCACCCGAGTCGAAGAGCGCGTGCCATTCGTTCCAGGTGCCCTCGCTGGCGCGGTATTGCAGCCGGCCGACGAGCACGAACGGCTGGCCCTGGTAGACGCCCGAGGCACCGAGCTGCAACGGCGAGTGGTCGTCGAAAAGTTCCCCGGCCTGGCCGGTGCGGCGCAGCGTCTCGCCGTCACGGACGAGGGTACTCTGGCAGAAGCTGCAGACCGCGAACGCGGAGGCGGCCGAGCGAAAGTCGACCGGGGCGCCGCAGTTGGGGCAGGCGGCGCGATAGGCACGCTGGGGCGTGAATTCCGTGGTCAACGTCAGTCGCTAGAAGTCAGTGCCCCGGGGCCGGCCAGCAAGGCACCACAACCCGCTCAAACCAGCTTCTTCAACAACTCAGCCTTCTTCGAGTCGAACTCGTCCTGCGTCAGGATGCCCTTGACTTTCAACTCGCCGAGCTTCTCGAGCGTCGCCATCACGTCTTCCGGTTTGACGCCGACCGGCGCCCCCGCGGCGGCGGCGGCCGCGTGCGCGCCCGGCGCAGTCGGGCTCAAACCCTGACCGAGCTGCTGCGCCAGCACCTGGCCGAGCGCCACGCCGGCCCCGAGGCCGACCGCCTCGCCGGCGAGGCCACCGCCCTGCCCGGCGCCCTCGGCGAACTTCGGGATCGCCTGCGCCGTCTGGTACTGCATGAACTTGCCCATGTCGCCGCCGACCATGCCCATGCCGATCTTCTGGTCGAGGATCTTCTGCAGGTCCTCGGGCAAGGAGATGTTCTGCATGGTCACCGCTTCGAGCTTCAGCCCGATCGCGGAGAACGCCGGGCCGGTGGCGGCGAGCAATGCCTTGGCGAACGCGACCTGGTTGGCCGCGAGGTCGAGAAAGGCGACGCCACTGCCCGCTACCGCATCCGAGATGTGCTGCAGCATCAAGCCGCGCAGTTGGCCGTCGAGGTCGGCCACGGTGTAGCGCTCCCGCGTGCCGGAGATCTCGGTGTGAAAGAGTGTCGGGTCGGCGACGCGGTAGCTGTAGTTGCCGAAGGCACGCAGCCGCACCGCGCCGAAATCCTTGTCGCGAATCGTCACCGGCTGGCTCGTGCCCCAACGCTGGTCGACCTGCTGGCGGGTGCTGAAGAAATACACATCGCTCTTGAACGGGCTCTGGAAGCGCTTGTCCCAGTTGCGCAGGTAGGTCAGGACCGGCAGCGTCGCCGTCGTCAGCGTGTGGCGGCCGGGGCCGAAGACGTCGGCGAGACGGCCTTCGTTGACGAACACCGCGAGTTGCGATTCACGCACCGTCAACGAGCCGCCGTTCTGGATTTCCCGGTCTTCCATCGGGTAACGCCAGGCGAGCGTGCCATCGTCGCCTTCGGTCCATTCGATGATGTCGATGAACTGTTTCTTGATGAAATCCATCAACGCCATGGCAGCGCTCCTTGAGGGAAGACCTTGTCGGCAGGTGCGGAGAATAATACGCTGCAGCGGCGACCCGCCGCCCCCGAAGAAAGCAGGAAATGAAGGATGCCGCGCTCAACATCGCCGTGATCGGCGCCGGGCCCGTCGGCTTGTCGCTCGCGCTGCAGGCGGCGCAGAGCCTGCCGCAATCGAGCGTCACGCTGTTCGATTCGCGGCCTGCCGACAAGGACGTGGCCGGCGATCCGCGCACGCTGGCGTTGTCGCTCGGCAGCATCCAGTTGCTGCAGCGCCTGGGCGCCTGGCGCGCCGACGTGGCGGAGTCCATCGTCGAAGTGCATGTCTCCCAGCAGGCGCCTTCGATGCTGCCGGGGCTCGGCGGCTGGCTGGGCGAGGCGGCGCTGCGCATCCGGGCGTGCGACGAAGGCGTGCCGCTGCTCGGCGCGGTGCTGAGCTACGGCAGCCTCGTCGCACCCTTGCAGCAGGCATGGCAGATCGCCGAGTGCAACGAGCCCCGTCGATTGCGCAGCCGCTTCGGCACACCCGTCGCCGCCGTCAAGAACCTGGAAAACGGCGTCGAGGTCGATGCCGGCATCGCCGAACGATTCGACCTCGCGGTCGTGGCCGAAGGCGGCGTCTTCGCCGAGCAGGTCAGCCGAGCGAGCGAGCCGCAGTCGAGGTCGCCGATCAGGCGCGATTACCGGCAGACGGCCTGGGTCGGCCAGGTGAACTTCGAGGCGGCGGCCGCGGGCGGCAGGCGACCGGGCGGCGTCGCCTTCGAGCGCTTCACCCGCCACGGCCCGGCGGCGCTGTTGCCGCTCAAAACGGGGGGCGCCGGGCTCGTCTGGTGCGTGCCGAGCGACGACGACCCGGTCGAGGCGCTGGACGACCGCCAACGTGTGGCCGTGCTGAACAGCATCTTCCACCCGGATGTCGGCCGCATCGCCGACGTGACGCCGCTGAAGCGATTCGCCCTCGGCCTGAATGCCCAGCGCTCGCTGACGGACGGCCGCACGGTGCGCATCGGCAATGCCGCGCAAACGCTGCACCCGGTCGCCGGCCAGGGTCTGAACCTGGGGCTGCGCGATGCCTATGAACTCGTGCAGTCGCTGGGCCGCGATCCGGACGTGTCAGCGGTGCTGCGCCGGCTCGAATGGCAGCGCGGGCCGGACCGCTGGGCGATGATCGCGGCCACCGATTTCCTCGCCCGCAGCTTCACCTGGGGGCTGCCCGGGGCCGGCGCGGCCCGCGGGCTCGGCATCGCGGCGCTGCAGGCATTCGGGCCGGTCAAATCATTGCTGGCGCGCCAGATGATGTTCGGGTCGCGTTGATGGAGAAGTCTTCCGTGGCCCGGGGCGCTGCCCCGCCTCATGGAAGTGAGTCAGCGATTCAGGTCATCACCGTCGGTTCGCTCCGGCCGGTCCGCGCCTCGATGCCGGCGAGCTGCTCGGCGAGCGCGATCAGGCCGGCGAGCGCCTGCTGCGTCTCGATCGTATGCTGCGTCGGATCGGCCTCGAAGCGTTCGAGGTAGACGCGCAAGGTCGCACCCTCGGTGCCCGTGCCGGACAGGCGGAAGACGATCCGCGAACCGTCTTTCAAGCCGATGCGGATCCCTTGCTGCGTGCTCACCGAGCCGTCGATCGGATCGGTGTAGGCGAAGTCGTCGGCGCTCGCGATCTCGAGCCCGGCGATCGTCTGGCCCGGCAGGGCCGGCAGCGACTCGCGCAGGTGCGCGACCAGGCCGTTGGCGGCGTCGCTGTCGACGCCTTCGTAGTCGTGACGGGAGTAGTAGTTGCGGCCGAAACGCTGCCAGTGGTCCCGCAGGATCTGCTCGACCGACTCGCCGCGCACCGCCAGGATGTTGAGCCAGAAGAGCACCGCCCAGATGCCGTCCTTCTCGCGCACATGGTCCGACCCCGTTCCCGAGCTTTCCTCGCCGCACAAGGTGGCGCGGCCGGCGTCCAGCAGGTTGCCGAAGAACTTCCAGCCGGTCGGCGTCTCGTAGCAGGCGATGCCGAGCGCCGCGGCGACCCGGTCGACCGCCGCGCTGGTCGGCATCGAGCGGGCGACGCCCTTCAACCCGGCGGCGTAACCGGGAACGAGATGCGCGTTGGCGGCCAGCACCGCGAGGCTGTCGCTCGGGGTGACGACGAAGGCGCGGCCGACGATCATGTTGCGGTCACCGTCGCCGTCGCTGGCGGCACCGAAATCGGGGGCGGCGCCGTCAGCCGCGAACATGACCTTGATCAGCTCTTCGGCATAGGTCGGGTTCGGGTCGGGGTGGCCGCCGCCGAAATCGGTCAGCGGCACGCCGTTCATCACGCTGCCCGCCGGCGCCCCCAGGCGCTTGACGAAGATCTCGTGGGCGTAAGGGCCGGTGACGGCATGCATCGCATCGAAGCAGATCCGAAACCGCCCCGATCCGAGCAGGGTGCCGATTCTGTCGAAGTCGAAGAGCGTCGCCAGTAATTCGGCATGGTCGGCGACCGAGTCGATCACCTCGACCGCCATGCCGGCAACCGTCGTGGCCCCGATCGCGACCAGGTCGATGTCCGGCGCATCGACCGTCAGGTAGCGGGCGATCGTCTGCGTGCGGGCATAGATCGCCTCGGTGATCTTCTCGGGGGCGGGGCCGCCGTTGCCGATGTTGTATTTGATGCCGAAGTCGCCGTTCGGCCCGCCCGGGTTGTGGCTCGCCGACAGCACGATGCCGCCGAAGGTCTGGTACTTCCGGATCACGCAACTGACGGCCGGCGTCGACAGGATGCCGTGCTGGCCGACCAGCACGCGGCCGAAGCCGTTGGCCGCGGCCATGCGGACGATGGTCTGGATCGCCGCGTCGTTGTGGAAGCGGCCGTCGCCGCCGAGCACCAGCGTCTGACCGTGGAAACCGTCGAGCGAGTCGACGATCGACTGGACGAAGTTTTCGAGATAGCCGGGCTGCTGGAAGACGGTGACCTTCTTGCGCAGGCCGGAGGTGCCGGGGCGCTGGCCGGCAAGCGGCTGGGTCGAAATGGTGCGGATCGGATTCGAGTCGTGCGTCATGTAAGGTTCCTGGCAACGGTGACGCACGATAGTGTCACGCCGATCGCGGGCTGCCAAACAAGCTGAGGCGACCTCGATTAACGCACGCCGCTGCCGCCCGCGCCGCCCGGGCGCTGCAGTTGGCAACGCCCGGAAGCGATCGCCTCACCCGCGGCCCCGGTCGGCTCGCAGCGCGCGCCGGGGTCCGTGACCACCCTGCAATCGGAGGCCATGCCTTTCGCCGACACCGACGCTGCGTTCCTCGAACGGGCCGCGGCCGCGGCGACCAACTGCGCGTCAACTTCCCGCGACGACCAAGCCAGGTAGGCCGCCGGGCCGCCGCATGCCTTGTGGCCGACGGCCACGGTCTGGCAGTCCGCGTCGGAGGCACAGGCGGCATTGCCGATCAAGGCCTGCAGCGCAGTGTCGGCTTCGGCGCCGGCCGCGCCCGCGGAGGCGATCACCAAGGCGGCAGCCCCGGCGACTCGCCGGCATGCATCGTCCACTTTCAATCCCTCGCAAAACAAAACCCCTCAAACAGGGGGGCACATGAACCGGTTAAATGGCACAAAAACTGCGTTCTACTTCACGTTCCGCGACTCACGCAGTGCACCAGTACACACAAGTGCAAACAACTGCTTGAACCGCCACGTCCCATTGGGGCATTCCGCCCTGCCCGCTCGACCCGTTTCGACCGGATCTCGATCCAATTCGGAGACTACATGAAGAAAGTTTTCCACCAGCTGGCTTTGGGCGCTGCGCTCGTGGCGGGGCTTGCCTCGGCCCAGGCGACGCAATCGATCGTGATCGACTTCGACGACCCGGCACTCGAGACGGTCTACTCGTCGACGGACTCGTTCATCCAGAACGGCTTCGTGATGACGCAGCTGTTTGACGCCGGCCTTGTGGGCACGAACCTGGATCTCGGCAGCGTCGCGCCCATCGGCGACGCGACACAGTACTACGCCAACTTCAACAACGGTGCGCTCTTGATCACCGCGGCTGACGGCGGGACCTTCAGCCTTGAGAGTTTCGACCTCGCCTACATTCCTCTGGTTCCCGCACCCAGCGCGGCACAAACGCTCTTCCTCGGAATCGTCTCGTTCGACGCCGAGGGCAATGCCAATTTTCCTTTCATCTTTCCTTTCGCCGAAAGCACGTCGGCTGGATATGCCTTTGAGACTTGGGCCGACCTCGCAGGCGCATACAGCGACGTCTCGGGCCTGGAGTTCTTCACCTGCTCGCTCGACTCGTCGAACAACTGCGTCGATCCGCAGAACAACGGCCAGTTCGCGCTCGACAACGTGACGCTCGCCGTGGCGGCGGTTCCCGAGCCCACGACGATGGCCATGATGGCGCTCGGTCTCGTCGGCCTGATCGGCCAGCGGCTTCGCAGCCGCCGCCAGGACCGCCGCCAGGGCGGCATCTGAAGAACCACGTACAGGAATCAACATGACCTTTCTTCGTTCCATTCTCGGAGCAAGCCTGCTCGGTGTGGCGCTCGCCGCAAGCGCCCAGACCGCGCAGCGCCAGACCTACATCGTCCAGTTGACGGACGCGCCTGCGGCGAGTTATTCGGGCACCCTCAGCGGGCTGGCGGCCACCCGCCCGGCGCCCGGCGCCAAATTCGACGTCAACGCGTCGAACGTTCGCGCCTACCTCGGCTACCTCGGCACGCAGCGCGCCACCGCCCTGGCCAAAGTCGGCAGTGCGCCCGTCTTGCACACCTACGGCGTGGCCTTCAACGGCTTTGCCGCGAAGCTGACCGACACCGAAGCCCGTGCCTTGATGACCAGTGCCGGCGTCGCCTCGGTCACGCTGTCTCAGGTCCGCAAGCCGGTCACCACGCACACGCCTGAATTCCTCGGCCTGAGCGGGACGGGTGGCCTCTGGTCACAACTCGATTCGAAGTCACGCGCCGTCCTCGGCGAAGACGTCATCATCGGCATGATCGACACCGGCGTCTGGCCGGAAGACGCGTCTTTCGGCGACAAGCAGGACGGCAGTGGCAGGCCAGTCGCCTACGACAAGCCCGGCACTCAGGTCTACGGCCCGCCGCCGGCCAAATGGAAGGGCGTCTGCAAGACCGGCCCCGGCTTCACCTCGGCGATGTGCAACAACAAGCTGATCGGTGCCCGTTTCTACCCGGAGGGGTTCCTCTCCAATGCGACCCTCGGCTCGTTCGAATACCTGTCACCGCGCGATGGTGACGGCCACGGCACGCACACCTCCTCGACCGCAGGGGGCAACGCCAATGTCGATGCGAGCATCAGCGGGGTGTCCGCGGGGCTGATGTCCGGAATGGCACCGCGTGCCCGGATCGCCACCTACAAGGTCTGCTGGACCGCGACCGTCGACGCCAACACGGGCTGCGCCGACTCGGACACCGTCAAGGCGATCGACGACGCCGTGTCCGATGGCGTCGACGTGATCAGCTTCTCCGTCAGCGGCACGCAAACCAACTTCAGCGATCCGGTCGAAGTCGCGTACTTCAATGCGGCAGCTGCCGGCGTGTTCGTGTCGGTCGCAGGGGGCAACGAGGGTCCGGGCAACACCGTCAACCATCCCAGCCCCTGGCTGACGACCGTGGCCGCATCGACGCATGACCGCTACACCGTGGCCGCCGTCACGCTCGGCTCCGGCGCCACGTTCAGCGGCCCTTCGTACCAGCGCACCGGCCTCACCTCCAAGCCGATGATCATGTCGCAAGACGCCGGGGTGGCGCCTTTCGCCAGCCTCTCGGCCGCGGATCAGGCCGCACTGATGCGCTGCTACGACGCCGACGACCGGGCCAGCATGGGAGGCAGTGCGAATTCCGTGCTCGATCCCGCCAAGACGGCCGGAAAGATCGTCGTCTGCATCCGGGGCGCCAACGTCCTGGTCAACAAGGCCGCGGCAGTCAAGACCGCCGGCGGCGTCGGCATGATCATCCAGAACGCGCCCGGCACCAACAATTCGGTGATCAACCAGCCTTACGTCATCCCGACGGTTCACCTGAACGTGAGCGCCTACACGGCGGTGACCGCCTACGCCGCCACCGCGGGCGCGACCGCCAGCTTCGGCCCGGGGGTCCAGCAGTCCGGCGTGATCGCACCGATCATGGCCGACTTCTCATCGCGCGGCCCGAGCCTGGCGAACACCAACATCCTGAAACCGGACATCAGCGCCCCTGGCGTCGACATCATCGCCGCCTTCTGGGACAGTTCGCTGACCCAGGCACAGCACGACGCAGTCGTGGCTGGAACGCTGACGCCAGCGTCCAACGCCACGTCCTTGCAAGGCACCTCGATGGCGACGCCGCACATCTCCGGCATCGCTGCGTTGATCAAGCAGTTGCACCCGACCTGGTCACCCGCGGCGATCAAGTCGGCGCTGATGACAACGACGGGGGGTTCGACGCCAGGCGCCACGCCTTACAACCTCGACGTCAAGCTGGCGAATGGCAGCCTGGACCCGAACCGCTACGCCTATGGCGCGGGGCACGTCAACCCGACACCGGCAGGCGACCCGGGACTGGTCTACGACGCGGGCGTCGCCGATTACCATGCCTTCCTTTGTGGCCTGGGCCTGCCGGCGCCCGCGGGCACCGGCGCGTGCAGCACCGCGGAATTGAGCAAGCACGAGCCGTGGAACCTGAACCTGGCCTCGCTCACGGCGAGCGACGTGGCAGGCGAACTGACCTTCACCCGCACGGTGAAGAACGTCAGCAATGCGTCGTCGACCTACGTCTTCGCATCGACGCTGGCGGGCTGGACGGTGACGCCGAGCGCGTCCACGCTCGTCATCGCGCCGGGAGAGAGCAAGACGTTCTCCGTCACGGTGACACCGACCACCGCGCCGATCGGCGCGTGGACCTTCGGCAACCTGACCTGGACCGACAACAACGGCCACGTCGTCCGCAGCCCGTTGAGCGTCAAGGCGATCGGCTTCAGCGCCGTGGCCAACGTGTCCGACGTTCGGGCCTCGGGAACCGGCGCCAAGGTCTACACCGTGGTCTCCGGCTACACCGGTGCGTTGACCGTCACGCCGACCGGCCTCGTGCCCGCCACGAGAACGGCAGGCGTGGTGGCCAAAGGGTCGACGCAGTGTCTGAACTTCAGCGTCGCCGCGGCGACGCAAGTGGCTCGCTTCCAGCTGTTCAACTCGGACACGCTCGGTGGCGGCTCGGGCGCCGACCTCGACCTGACGGTGTACAACGGACCGGGCGGCACCGGCACGGCCGTCGGCAGCAGCGGCTCGGCCTCGTCGGATGAAGTGGTGACGCTGCAGGCGCCGACGGCGGGCACGTACTCGGCTTGTGTCAGCGGCTACGCGACGGCCTCAGGCAGCACGGCGCCGATCACCTACACGATGTCGAGCTGGGTCATCGGGGCGCCGGTGGGCGTGCAGACACTGAAGGCCGTCGGCCCCAGCTCGGTGTACGCAGGCGGCGCGGGGTCGATCGTGCTGAGCTGGAAGGTTCCGGCCGGCCAGCGCTATCTCGGCATCGTCCAGTACTCGAACCCGGCCAACGGCACGGCGCTCGGCAACACCGTCGTCTCGGTCGACAACCACTGAGGACGTCATTCGGAGTCAACAAAAGGGCCGCACGAGCGGCCTTTTTTTCGTCTGCGTTCGCGGCCGCGCCAGTCCACGACAACCCCGCCCCCTACGAGATCGGCGAGGACTGCCCGCAGTGCGGTGTTCGAGACCGGTTTCACGGCCCCACGGCGTCGAACCTTGCAGCAGCTGGCAGGCCGCTTGCTAGGAGCCTGCGCGGCTTTTCTGCCGCGCAAGCACCCGATTCACCGCGGCGGGTCCATGACGTTGCGCGCCTATGATCCGCCTCACCGCCACACGGCTCGCTGCCGCACGTGCCGTCGCCATCTCATCGGAACCTCTTCATGCACCGACGCAGCCCCAAGATCGATTCATCACCGCGTCTTCGAGACGTCCTGGCCAGCCTGGCGGCGATCGCCATGCTGGTCGGCACCGGCAGCGCCTTCGCGGCCAAGACGCTCGTCTACTGCTCCGAAGCCAGCCCCGAAGGCTTCAATCCTCAGTACTACACCACCGGCACCACCGCAGACGCCTCGTCGGTGCCGATCTACAACCGGCTGGTGTCGTTCGAGATCGGCACCACCAACGTGATTCCGAGCCTGGCCGAGAGCTGGACCGCTGCGCCCAACGGCCTGTCCTATGTCTTCAAGCTGCGCCGTGGCGTCAAGTTCCACAGCAACGCGAAATTCACGCCGGGCCGCGAGATGAATGCCGACGACGTGCTGTTCTCGTACAACCGCATGGCCGACTCGGCCAGCCCGAAGACGACACCCGGCACGACCTTCGCCTATTTCGAAGACATGGGCATGAAGGACATCGTCGAGCGCGTCGAGAAGGTCGACGACATGACGGTGCGCTTCGTGCTCAAGAAGCCCGAGGCGCCCTTCATGGCCGACATGGCGATGGATTTCGCCTCCATCCTGTCGGCCGAGTACGCTGCGAAGACGAAAGCCGCCGGCACGCCCGACCTGCTCGACCGCGAACCGATCGGCACCGGCCCATTCCAGTTCGTCTCCTATCAGAAGGATGCGGTGATCCGCTACAAGGCATTCGATGGCTACTGGGGCGGCCGGCCGAAGATCGACAACCTCGTCTTTGCCATCACGACCGACGCGTCGGTGCGCTATGCCAAGCTCAAGACCGGCGAGTGCCAGGTGATGGCCTACCCGAAGCCGGCCGACGTTGCCCTCATGAAGAACGACCCGAACATCAGCCTGCTGTCGCAGCAGGGCCTGAACGTCGGCTACGTCGCCTTCAACGTCGAGAAGAAGCCGTTCGACAACAAGCAGGTCCGGCAGGCGCTGAACATGGCCGTCAACAAGAAGGCGATTCTGGACGCGGTGTTCCAGGGCGCGGGCCAGGTCGCGAAGAACCCGATCCCGCCGACGCTCTGGTCCTACAACGACAAGGTGGTCGACTACCCGTTCGACGTCGCGAAGGCGAAAGAGCTGCTCGCCAAGGCCGGCGTGGCGCCCGGCACCGAAGTCGACCTCTGGTACCTGCCGGTCACCCGCCCCTACAACCCGGACGGCAAGCGCATGGCCGAACTGATCCAGGCCGACTGGGAGAAGGTCGGCATCAAGGCCAGGCTCGTCACCTTCGAGTGGGGCGAATACCGAAAGCGCAGCAAGACCGGCGAGCAGCCGTCGATCATGTACGGCTGGTCAGGCGACAACGGCGACCCCGACAACTTCTTCAACCCGTTGCTCGGCTGCTCGGCGGTGGCAGGCGGGGGCAACGTTTCTCGCTGGTGCAACAAGGAGTTCGAGTCCTTGATCGAGAAGGCCAAGGCCGTGACCAAACAGGCCGACCGCACGGCGTTCTACATCAAGGCGCAGGAAATCTTCCACGAAGAAGCGCCCTGGATTCCGATCGCCCATTCGGTCCGGTTCGAGCCGGTGAGGAAGGAAGTGACCGGCTACAAGATGGACGCCACGGCGCACCATTATTTCGACAAGGTCGATCTGGTCACAAAGTAGCGACCCGGCCGCGCCCCTCTTCGCCGCCGACATGTTCGCCTTCGTCGCCAAGCGCCTCGGTCTGGTCGTGCCGACCTTCATCGGCATCACCTTGCTCGTCTTTTCCCTCATCCGGCTCCTGCCGGGTGACCCGGTGGAGGCGCTTTCGGGCGAGCACGGCATGACGCACGAGCGCCATGCACGGCTGCTGCACGAGTTCGGGTTCGACCGGCCGCTGCCGGTGCAATACCTCGACTACGTCTGGCGCGCACTCCACGGCGACCTCGGCCGTTCGACCGTCACTCAGGAACCGGTGTTCCACGAGTTCATCACCCTCTTTCCGGCCACGATCGAGCTCTCGGTGTTCGCGCTGCTGCTGGCGATCGGGGTCGGGCTGCCGGCCGGCATCGTCGCCGCGGTGAAACGGAA
The DNA here is from genome assembly GCA_947034895.1 of Rhytidiadelphus loreus. Taxonomy (NCBI): domain Eukaryota; kingdom Viridiplantae; phylum Streptophyta; class Bryopsida; order Hypnales; family Hylocomiaceae; genus Rhytidiadelphus; species Rhytidiadelphus loreus. The sequence continues at coordinate 18,815 of CAMQQG010000273.1, read as the reverse complement.
CACGGTCTGGGACTATTCGGTGATGGGTCTGGCGCTGACCGGCTTCTCGATGCCGATCTTCTGGTGGGGCCTGCTGCTGATCCTGACGTTTTCGGTGACGCTCGGCTGGACGCCGGTCTCCGGCCGGATCGCGATCGAGTACGACATCCCCGCGACGACCGGCTTCATGCTGATCGACTCGCTGCTCGCCGGCGACAAGGGCGCGTTCCGGAGCGCGCTGTCGCACCTCGTCCTGCCGGCCATCGCGCTCGGCACGATCCCGCTCGCGGTGATCGCCCGCATGACGCGCTCGAGCATGCTCGAAGTGCTGCGCGAGGACTATGTTCGCACTGCGCGGGCCAAAGGCGCCTCGACGTGGCGTGTCGTCGGCATTCATGCCCTGCGCAATGCGCTGATCCCGGTCGTCACCACGATCGGCCTGCAGGTCGGTACGCTGCTCGCCGGGGCGATCCTGACCGAGACGATCTTCTCCTGGCCAGGCATCGGCAAGTGGCTGGTCGAAGCGATCCACCGCCGCGACTATCCGGCCGTGCAGGGGGGCATCCTGCTGTCGGCGACGGTGATCATCGCGGTCAATCTGGTCGTGGATGTGCTGTACGGCGTCATCAATCCGCGGATCCGGCATGCGACCGGGAGATGAATCGGCGAGGGGCCCGGTCCCACCGGTCGGCGCCGCCGACGGTGTGGTCGTCTCCTCCAGCAGCCGGGACCAAGGCACCGCCAGCCATGCGGCAGGCGGCGTGGTGCTTGCGGACGGAGGGGGCGCGTTCGACGCGTCGAACGCGCTCGCCATGCCGCCCCCCTCCGCCACCCGTGAGCTCTGGCGCGATTTCCGGCGCAATCGCGGCGCGGTCGTCGGATTGGGGGTCGTCGTGCTGCTGCTGCTCTGCGCCTTGCTCGCCGACGTGATCGCACCCTACGCTCCGAACGAGCAGTACAGCGACGCGGTGCTCAAGCCGCCGTCGCTCCAGCCGGTCGGGGGACATGTGTTCCTGCTCGGCACCGACCCGGTGGGCCGCGACGTGCTGTCGCGGCTGATCCACGGGACGCGGCTCTCGCTGCTGATCGGCCTGGTCTCGGTCGGCCTGTCGCTCACCGGCGGCGTGCTGCTCGGGCTGTGCGCGGGTTACTTTCGCGGAGTTGTCGAGACCGTAATCATGCGACTCATGGACATCATGCTCGCCCTGCCCAGCCTTCTGCTGGCGGTCGCCGTCGTCGCCATCCTCGGGCCCGGCCTGATGAACGCGATGGATGCCATCGCGATCGTCATGCTGCCGCATTTCGTCCGCCTGACCCGTGCCGCGGTGATCGGCGAAATGGGCAAGGACTACGTCGCCGCGTCGCGACTGGCCGGTGCCGGCGCGGCACGCCTGATGTTCGATACGGTGCTGCCCAACTGCAGCGCGCCGCTGATCGTCCAGTCCACGCTCGGTTTTTCAAGCGCCATTCTCGACGCTGCGGCGCTCGGTTTCCTGGGCCTCGGCGCCCAACCGCCGACACCCGAATGGGGATCGATGCTGGCGAGCGCCCTAGAATTTATCCAGAGTGCGTGGTGGGTCGTGACGCTGCCCGGGCTCGCGATTCTCGTGTCGGTGCTGGCGTTCAACCTGATGGGGGACGGGCTGCGGGATGCGCTGGATCCAAGGTTGAAGACCTGACTGCGATTTGGCAATCTGTATGGCTCCGTTCGACTCAACCTGAAACCCCACCATGGATTCAAATCTCCTTCGCGCGTCCCCCGGACGATGAGCCTGCTCGAAGCAAAGCACCTCTGCGTCGAATTCGGCGCAGCACGCGAGCCGTTTCGAGCCGTCGATCGGGTCAGCCTCGAGCTTGGCGCGGGCGAGGTACTGGGCGTCGTCGGCGAGTCGGGGTCGGGCAAGAGCGTCACCGCGCTGGCACTGATGGGCCTGATCGACCCGCCCGGACGGGTCCGTGCCGAACGGTTGGTGTTCGACGGCCAGGACCTGCTCGCATTGCCTTTGAAGCAGCGCCGCGCCCTGCTCGGCAAGGACATCGCCATGATCTTCCAGGACCCGATGACCAGCCTGAACCCGTGCTTCACGGTCGCGTTCCAGCTGACCGAGACGTTGCGCATCCACGAAGGCGGCTCGAAGAAGGCGCTGCGCGCGCGGGCGCTGCAGTTGCTGCGCGACGTCGAAATCCCCGACGCCGAGCGCCGGCTCGACGCCTACCCGCACCAGCTCTCGGGCGGGATGAGCCAGCGCGTGATGGTCGCGATGGCGATCGCTTGCGAGCCGAAGCTGCTGATCGCCGACGAGCCGACGACGGCGCTCGACGTGACGATCCAGGCGCAGATGCTCTCGCTGCTGCTGCGGCTGCAGCACGAGCGCGGCATGGCGCTGATGCTGATCACCCACGACCTGGGCGTGGTCGCGGAGGTCGCGCAACGCGTGATGGTGATGTATGCGGGCCAGGTAGTCGAGACGGCCAGCGTGCCGCAGGTATTCGCCGCACCGAGACACCCCTACACGGCGGCGCTGCTGTCGGCGCTGCCGGAACGCAACATCGGCCGTCGCCGCCTGCAGTCGATGGGCGGCGTCGTGCCAGGGGCAACCGACCGACCGATGGGTTGCCTGCTGTCACCGCGCTGCCCACGCGTGCAGGATCGCTGCCGCGTCGAGCCGCCCGGGCTTTACGGCGAACCGGGCGCCGAGGCACGCTGCTTCTTTCCGCTGGCGCCGCCCTCCCCGTTCACCGCGGACGCCACGGCATGAGGGCCCGACTCGGCCTGCGCCGCGAGAAGGAGACCCGATGAATGCCTCGGTCGACTCGCCCGGGCGCCCGCCGCGCGTGCTCGAAGCCCACGCGCTCACCCGACACTACGGGGTCTCGCTCGGCTTTGCCCGACCACGCGCCACGGTGCGCGCGCTCGACGGCGTCTCGTTCACGCTCGCCGCGAGCACCACGCTCGCGGTCGTCGGCGAGTCGGGATGCGGCAAGAGCACGCTCGCCCGGCAGTTGACGCTGATCGAGACGCCGACCTCCGGCCGACTCGTCCTCGGCGGCGTCGACGTGGCCGGGGCCGACCGCGGCGCCGCACGCCGCTTGCGTCAGCAGGTGCAGATGGTGTTCCAGAACCCGTTCGCGAGCCTCAACCCGCGCAAGAAGATCGGCGAAGCGCTCGAGGAGCCGCTGGCGATCAACACGTCGATGGACCGCGCCGCGCGCACGGCCCGGGCTCGCGAGATGATGGCCCGCGTCGGCCTGCGGCCTGAGCACCATGGTCGCTATCCGCACATGTTCTCCGGCGGCCAGCGGCAGCGGGTCGCGATCGCGCGGGCCTTGATGCTGACGCCGAAAGTGGTCGTGCTCGACGAACCGGTCTCCGCGCTCGACGTCTCGATCCAGGCGCAGGTGCTCAACCTGCTGATGGACCTGCAGGAAGAGACCCAGGTGGCCTATGTCTTCATCTCGCACAACCTCGCGGTCGTCGAGCTGATCGCCGACGAAGTGCTGGTGATGTACCTCGGCAAGGTCGTCGAGCAGGCGAGCAAGCAGCGGCTTTTCGCCGCGCCGCGACACCCCTATACCCGGGCGCTGCTGGCCAGCACGCCGCGCATCGACGTGGATGAGCGGCGCGAGCGACAAGTGCTCGTCGGCGAGTTGCCGTCGCCGCTGAACCCGCCTGCCGGCTGCGCCTTCCACAAGCGCTGCCCCTACGTGATCGGCCGCTGCCGGGTCGACGTGCCGCTGCTGGAGGACGTGGGTCAGGGCCAGCTCGTTGCCTGCCACCGCAAGCACGAGATCGGTTGACGCGGCCAGCGCGCCTGCGAGCCCGATGGCGTCGGTCTGCGAAAATGCCTCGATGAACTCGACCGACTTGCAGGCCACGATGGCCCACATGGGCGCCGCCGCCCGCGCCGCCAGCACGGTGATGGCCGCGGCGCCGACGGCTGCGAAGAACGCCGCGTTGCTGGCACTCGCCCGGCTGCTCCGCGACGCCCCTGCGCGCTTGACGCAAGCCAACGCGCGGGACGTCGCCGCGGCCACGTCCGCCGGTCTCGCGGCGCCGCTCGTCGACCGCCTGCGCCTCGACGTCAAGACCATCGAGACCGTCGCCCAGGGTTGCGAGCAGATCGCTGGATTGCCGGACCCGATCGGCGAGATCACCGAACTGCGCAGCCGGCCGAGCGGCATCCAGGTCGGCCGCATGCGGGTGCCGATCGGTGTCTTCGGCATGATCTACGAGAGCCGGCCGAACGTGACGATCGAGGCCGCGTCGCTGGCGATCAAGAGCGGCAACGCCTGCATCCTGCGCGGCGGGTCGGAGGCGATCCACTCGAATCTGGCACTCATGAGCCTGGTGCTGCAGGCGTTGACGGAAGCCGGCCTGCCGCCGGACGCGGTGCAACTGGTGCAGACCACCGACCGCGCCGCCGTCGGTGTGCTGATCGCCTCGCCCGCGGCCATCGATGTGATCATTCCACGGGGCGGCAAGGGGTTGATCGAACGCATCAGCCGCGAGGCGAAGGTGCCGGTCATCAAGCACCTCGACGGCAACTGCCATGTGTATGTCGACGCCAGCGCCGATCTTGAGCTGGCGCTGCATGTCACCGACAACGCCAAGACGCAGAAATACAGCCCTTGCAACGCGGCCGAGTCGCTGCTGGTCCATCAAGACGTCGCGGCCAGGTTCCTGCCGCGGATCGGCAAGGTGTTCGCGGCCAAAGGTGTCGAAATGCGCGGCGACGACGCCGCACTGGCGCTGTTGGCCGACGTCGCCGGTGCCCGGCTCGCCCGCGCCAGCGAGCAGGACTGGGGCGAGGAATACCTGGCCGCCATCATCAGCATCAAGGTCGTCGCCAGCCTCGACGACGCCATCGCCCACATCAACCGCCACGGCTCGCACCACACCGACGCGATCCTGACCGACAGCCACACGAACGCGATGCGCTTCCTGCGCGAGGTCGACTCGGCGAGCGTGATGGTCAACGCCTCGACCCGCTTCGCCGATGGCTTCGAATACGGCCTCGGCGCCGAGATCGGCATCTCGACCGACAAGTTCCACGCCCGCGGGCCGGTCGGCATCGAGGGCCTGACCTCGATGAAGTGGGTGGTGCTGGGGCACGGCGAAGTGCGCGGCTGATGGCAATCGACCCACGGCGCGCGCTGGTGCTGTTCTCCGGCGGCCAGGATTCGACCACCTGCCTCGCCTGGGCGCTCGACCGCTACGCCGAAGTCGAGACCCTCGGCTTCGACTACGGCCAGCGGCACCGGGTCGAACTCGATTGCCGGGCCACCGTGCGGCAGCAACTCACGCTGCAGAACCCGGACTGGGGCGCGCGGCTCGGCGCCGATCATCTGCTCGACCTGTCGCTGCTCGGCCAGATTTCCGACACCGCGATGACCGACGCGCGGGCGATCGAATTCAATGCGCAGGGGCTGCCGAACACCTTCGTGCCCGGCCGCAACCTGCTCTTCTTCAACTTCGCCGGGGCAATAGCCTACCGGCGCGGCCTGTCGGTGCTGGTCGGCGGCATGTGCGAGACCGACTTTTCCGGCTACCCCGACTGCCGTGACAACACGTTGAAGGCCCTGCAGGTCGCGATCAGCCTCGGTCTGGATTCGCCGATGACCGTCGAGACGCCGCTGATGTGGCTCGACAAATCGCAGACCTGGGCGCTCGCCGAACGGCTCGGCGGCGAGCCGATGATCGACCTCGTCGTCGAACACACCCACACCTGCTACCTCGGCGACCGCAGTCGGCGACACGGCTGGGGCTACGGCTGCGGCCTCTGCCCCGCCTGCGATCTGCGGCGCAAGGGCTTCGAGGCGTGGCGGGACGGGTCGCTGGACACCGTCCCTCTTGCCCATCCTTCAGGGCGCCGCTGACCTTTTCCAACGAGCCGCCACACCGTCGCAGCGTCTCCGGATGGGTGTCGTAGAGTCCGCCTCGATGGCCCTTTCCCACATCGTCTTCTATGTGATCGCCGCCGCGCTGGTGTTCTGGGTGGTCGGCGCCTACAACCGCCTGGTGCGCCTGCGTGCCGAGGTGGTCCGGCAATTCGCGCCGTTCGAAGCGCAGTTCTCGATCCGCCAGGGCTTGCTGCACCGGCAACTCGACGCCCTGGCGTTGGTGCTCGCGAGTGCCGGGCCGCGCCTGGACGCCTTGCGGGCGGCCTGCCGTGAGTCGGAGGCGGCGTGTGCACTGGCGACATCGCGGGCAGTGGCACCCCGTCTCATCGACGGCCTGCGCGTCGCCGAAGACCTGCTGGCCGAAGCGCGGGCGCGCTTGCCCGTGCAGGGCGCCGCCGGCCTGGGCCTGGCCGAGCTGCACAGCCAACTGGGGGCCGTGGACGCGACACTCGCCTTCGCGCGAGGCCAGTTCAATGCCGCGGTCGAGCAGTACAACGAGGCACTGCGGCAATTCCCGACGTGGTTGGTGGCACGCATCTTCGGGCTGCGGCCAGCCGGGACGCTCTGATTCGCCGAACCTTCCTCAGCCCAGCCGCCGATGCGTCAACGCCGGCAATTGCGTCCGCACCGACGCGATGCGCTCCGCATCGAGGTCGGCCCACACCACCCCTTCGCCCTCGGCCCGCACCGCGACCACATCGCCCCACGGGTCGACGACCATGCTGTGACCGTAGGTGCGCCGACCGTTCTCATGCAGTCCGCCTTGAGCCGGGGCGATCACATAGCACTGGTTTTCGACCGCGCGGGCACGCAGCAGCAGCTCCCAATGCGCCAGGCCGGTCGTGTGCGTGAACGCGGCCGGCACACTGAGCAGGTCGCAGGGCGAGCGCATCAGCCCGCGGTACAGCTCGGGGAAGCGCAGGTCGTAGCAGACGCTCAGACCCACGCGAACCGAGCCCGCGTCGAACGCCACCGGCTCGGTGCCGGCACGGATCGCGATGCCTTCGTCGTAACGCTCGCGGCCGTTGTCGAAACGGAACAGGTGGATCTTGTCGTAACGCGCCGCAAGACGGCCGTCGGGCGCATAGACGCCGTTGGAATTGAGCACGCGATCGGGGTCGGCGCTGCGCAGCGGCAAGGTGCCGCCGATCAACCAGACGCGGTGCTCGCGGGCGGCGTCCGCCAACATCTGCTGGATCGGGCCATGACCGGCTTCCTCGGCGACGGCGAGCTTGTCACGGTCGCTGCGGCCCATCAGGCAAAAATACTCGGGCAGCGCGACCAGTTCCGCGCCGCCGTGTGCCGCCTCGGCAATCAGTCGGTACGCGGCGTCGAGGTTGCGTGCGACCTCGGGGGTCGACACCATTTGCAGAGCAGCGATTTTCATGCGGTGACCACGCGGGAACAAGTTCGGAGTGTCACGGATTCTTGCGCGCTCCGCTCGCCGCCGCAGCGGCCGCCGGCGCGTCATCGCCTGGCGTTCGCGCGACCGGCAGCACCTTGGGATCGGCCCACGGCCCGGAGATGCGAAATTCCCGCGTGGCCGCATCCGACAACGGCTTCTTCAAGAGTGCCTGGGCGACGAACGCGCCCAGACCGATCACCGGATTGACGACCGCATAGGCGAGTGCGGCGGTGCCGGCATTGACTTCGGGAACCACCACCACCCGCAGCTCCTGCGTCTCCTTCTCGATGTCGGCAGTGCCCTGCATCGAGACCGACGCCTGCACGCCGTGCATTCTCAGGTTGGTGGTCTGGGCCACGCCGCCGGCGATTTTCAGGTCGCCGGTGATGGTGTCGAAAGCGAAGCCCTGGTCGAAGACATCGCGAAAGTCGAGCGACAGCCGCCGCGGCAGCGACTGCAGGCTCAAGACGCCGAGCAGGCGCGCGGCGCCGGGCTCGGCCTTGAGAAACTGGCCCTGGTCGATCGCGACGTTGACCTGACCGCCGAGGCTCGGGTAGTCGATCGAGAACGGCGACCCCACCCAGGCGACCGCGCCGGAGAGTTCGCCCTTGCCGCCGCGGATCACGTTGGCCGTCGCCGAGGCGGGTCAGCAAGGCGCCGCTGTCGTCGATCCGGAGCTTGAAGTCGATCGCCATGCGACGCGGCGAGGGCCGCGGTGCGCAGCGACGGCAACCCGGTGGCGGCCCAGAGGCCGGTGCCGACCAACTGGGCCTCGGGCGTCTTGATGTCGAACTTCGTCAGTTGCCAGTCTCGGCGCAGGTCGCGCGACGGTCCGGCGGATCGGTTCGATGCCTGCACCTCGACCCGACCGAGTTTCAACCCGTTCAAAGCCAGATCGTCGACGACCACGTCGAGCGCCGGCACGTTCGCGGGCTGCGCGTCGAGCAGGTTCGAGACCCTGCTCGGCATCGCTCTTCGGCAAGGAGAGGCGGGAGAGCCGCGCGAAGATGCGGCCGCGCTGGCAGCTGCCGCGGTCGCCTCGCGGTACTCGACGTAGCCAGCCAGCTGGTCGGCATCGAGATTCGCGCGCCACGCGCCCTGGTCCCGGGAGAGGCCCGCCGTCAGGTGACTCAGCCCGCCGGCCGTCGCCGCTCAGTTCCTGCACGCGCAGGGCGATTGAATCCGGTTCGTAGCCCGAGGCGGCATGTGTCTCGGTTGAAGGCGCCCCAACGGTGTTTGCCGGGTTCGCGGCGCCCATGGCGGGCTTCGGGCCGAACAACCTGTCGACCGTGGCGCGCCAGGCATCGACGTCGAGTGTCTTCAGCTCGACACTCGCCGCGACGCCGCGCGCCGGGCTGGGCGCCGCGGTGTAGACGCCGACACCGCCGTGGACGACCCGCGGTGTGTCGCCCGACAGCTCGCGCAGATAGCGGGCCTGCACGGCATCGCCGAGCTCGAACTGAAGAACGTCGCGCGGCGGCTCGTTGGCCGGCTGCGGCTCGGGCGATGTCCGGTAGCGCATCGGCATCGGCACCTCGGCCGCCTTCGCGAGCGGCGCCGGCAAGTCGATCGCCAGCCCCACCAGATTGCTGCTGATGCCGATCTCCTGACGGCCGTGCACGAAGCCGACGTTCATGCGGTAGCTGGCGGCACCGCTCAGGGCCGCAGCGAACTGCGACACGGCCCCGAGCTCCGGCGCCCGCCGCAGGCCCTCGCCGCTGAACGTTCCCTGCGCCGCGATGCGCACGCTGCCGTCGGCCTGCGTGCCGCCCTCGAAGGTCGAATCACCACCGAAGACCTTGGCGCCGGCAGCGGCCACCGCGAAGCCCTTTTCGGTGAAGTCGATGCGGCCATGCGCGCTGCCGAGCAACGGGCTGTCGGGCGTGAGGCGCACGTCGTTGTCGTTCAACGCGACACTGCCTTTGACGGTGGTGCCCGAATCGGGGTGGGTCAGGGGCACCCCGAGCGCGAGCTTCAGTTCCGCCTGGCCGGTGCCGGTGGCGTGCTCGAGCGCCTTGCCGATCCAGCCGCCGACCGGCGTCGCATCGACGCAGCGGAGCATGTCGTCGAGCGGCCCACGGGCCAGGGCATCGAGCGTCAGCACGGCGCCGCTGTCGAAGTGCTCGATCGCGCCGTCGATCCTCGCCCAGTGGATGTTGCCGATGCGGGCCTGGCCGTTGCGCATCGAGAACACGCCGTGGTCGAGCGCCAGTTCCACGCTGCCACCGGTCAGCATCGGCCAGAGCGCAGGCCCGCCTGCCGGACCGGGGATGTAGGCGAAGCTCAGGTCCTCCACCTTGCCGAGGATGCGGAAGTCGCCGCCACCTGCCGCGGCCGGCCCCTTGTCACCGGGCCGTCTCGCATCGCCCGACTTGACGCCGAAGAACGGGAAGTCGCGCAGGTCGCCGTGGATGTGGAAACTGGCGCGGGCCACCGTGCCGCCCTGCACCGCCTGCCGCACATAGTCGCGGGTGCCGCGCGGCAAGGCGAGGGGCAGGTAGCGATGGACGCGTGAGGCGACGCCGTCGGCGAGCGTGCCGTCGAGCTCGAGCCGGCCGGGATCGCGACCGTCGGCACGCAGGGGTACCGCACCGCCGCGGGTCCAGCGGGCGTCGAACTCGCCGTGCGCGTCGGCGTTCGCGAAGCGCACATCCTTGGCCTGCACCGTGATCCGGGACGTCGCTGACGTCCCCGCCGCGGGCTCGACCGTCCACAGCACCTGGGCCGCGAGCCGATCGAGCGGCAGCAGCGGCTCCGCGAAGACGCCGGGCAGCAGCACGGCGCCGTCGGCGACATCGACGCGTGCACTGCCTCCCGCGTCATTCGCATCCAGCTGCAGGCCGGCATTGCGCAACCCCGGTCGACCGATGCCGCCGGCCACCGCAGCCGGCTTCGCAGCCACCGACAGGCCGCTGACCCGGCCTTTGACCCGGTAGTGCGCCGGTGAGTCGAGCGCGCCGTCCCAGTGCACGTCGACCGCACTGGCCACGCCTTGCGGACGCAGGTCGTCGAGCAGTTTTCGGGTCGCGTCGCCGAGCGGGACGCGGCTCGCGATCTGCGCCATCAGGCCGAGGTCGAGACGATCGGCGCTGAAGCTGCCGCCGGTCACCGTCTGGCCGGCGCGCTGTCGCCACGCGACGCGCATCCCGCCCTGCGGCCAATGGAGGCCATCCATCGCGTCGAAACTGAGGCGCTGCGCTTCGAGCGACGCGCCCCTCCTTGTCACGGTGACCGATCAGCCGCCCTTCGATGCGCGAGAAAGCCAGCGGATCCCGCGTCGGGTCCAGGCGCAAGGCCACATCCTGCAGCGCCAGATCCACAGTCGCCGTCGTCGGCTGGCCGTGGTCGATGTCGAACCAGCCCCGCACCGAACCGTGTCCCTGGTCGAGGTCGAACGGCAAGGTGACATAGCGACGCAGCTGGCTCACATCGGATCCCGGCAGGCTGGCATACACGCTGCCGCTCCAACGGAGCCAGTCGCCGCGGCGCGCGAGCAGCGGCTGGGTGAAGCGGCCGGTGACACTGAAACGCTCGCCCCAACCGGCCTGCGGCGGTCGCGTCGAGTCGCAGCGCATGCTGGCGCAAACTGTTGCGGACCACCAGTTCGACCCGGCCGAGCGCCAGGGCCGGCGCCCCGCGCTGCTCATCGATCCAGCGCAGGGTGCCGCTGCGGATGACGAACTCTCGTTGCCGGAAGAACCAGTCGGCGGCGGCGCTGCTGCCGCCGGGCCGGTCGACACGGCCGAGTTCGAGACCCGCGACGAACAGACGGCCGCCCCGCGTCGCGTCGAAGTTCGAGGTCGGCGCCTTCGATCAGGAGCTGCTCGAAGTCGAGTTCGAGCGAAAGCAGCGATCGCGGCGAAATTGCCGCGACGACACGCGGCAGCCGCAACGCGGTGTGGCCATCGGCACCCTGCAAGGTCACTTCGCGAAGCTCGAACGACGGCACCCAGCCGCCCGACCGGACGGCGATCCGGCCGATGTGCACGGGCACGCCCAGCGCCTGGCTGGCACGGGTTTCTATCCGGCCGCGCCAGTCCTGGATGTGGGGCAGAATCCCCCAATGGAGAGTCAGCCACGCGATCAGCAATAAGCTCCACGACGCGAACAACAACACGAGCAGCGCACGAACCGTTCGGCGGACCGCCCGGGTCGTGGCCGGTCGGGTCGCTGCCGACACAGCGACCGGCGCCCTCGCCGGCTCGGCGGGTGACAGCGAAGATTCGAGGGCGGGCGGGATCAAGGACATGAAAACATCGGGGCGCGAGGAACAGCTCGGCAAGGAACAGCTCGGCAAGGAAGAGAAGGCCACGCTGGACGGGTTCACGGCGCACCGTCGGGCGAGGTCGGCGCAAGCTGCGAGTGCCCGAACTGCCCCGGCTCGACCGGCTCAGGGTCCACGCATCCAGCTTGCTCCGACGTCGCCGCCAACTGTCGGATCAGACTAGCACAGACATCGATCCCCGACATGGGTTCCGATTTTTCAACCCCGCGCTTCGGGCTCGTCCTGCCGCATGTTCACGACGCCCCGGCCTCGGCGCTCGATGCGACGCCGCGTGTCGCATCGGCCAGCCACAGCCGTTTCGTGCAACGCATCCGCCGGCGCTATCACGCCGAGTTGGCGTTGCTGCCGGACGGTCTGCCGACGCGTGCGGTCATCACCGGGCTGATCGAGCGGATGACGGGCGCGGGCCGCTCGCTCGCCAGTGCCATGCGGGTGACGCGCCAGCTCGTGCTGGAAAGGCTTGCCGTCCTCGACATCGAGCGCGGTGCCACGATGGACGAGGTGACCGCGGCGATGACCGAGCTGGCCGAGGCGACGCTGAACCTGGCCCTCGACCATGCCCAGCGTGCGCTCGATGCGCGCTTCGGCGCCCCGCGAAACGACGCTGGCGAACGCATCGACTTCTGGATCGTCGGCATGGGCAAGTTGGGCGCGCGCGAACTGAACGTGTCGTCGGACATCGACCTGATCTATGTCTATGAAGACGACGGCGACACCGATGGCCCGGTGCAGGTCAGCGCCCACGAATACTTCTCGCAGCTGGCCAAAGGCCTCTACACCTTGATCGGCGAGACGACCGACGACGGCTTCGTGTTCCGCGTCGATCTGGCCCTGCGCCCGAACGGCAACTCCGGGCCGTCGGCCGTCAGCATGGCGATGCTCGAGGAATACCTGCAGGTGCAGGGCCGCGAGTGGGAACGCTTCGCCTGGTTGAAGAGCCGCGTCGTGGCGCCGACCGAAAGCGTCCGGAACGGCCGCACGCTGCCGCTGCGGGCGCTGATCACGCCCTTCGTCTACCGCCGCTATCTCGACTACGGCGTCTTCGAGAGCCTGCGCACGCTGCACCACAAGGTGCGCGAGGAGGCGCAGCGCCGCGCCGCCGGCCGGCCGGAGCGCGCCAACGACGTGAAACTCTCGCGCGGCGGCATCCGCGAGATCGAATTCATCGTGCAGTTGCTGCTGGTCGCGCGCGGCGGCCAGTATCCCGAGATCCGCACCCGTTCGACCTGCCGGGCGCTGATCAAGCTGACGGCCGGCGGCCTGATGAAGCCGGCGAGCGCGACGCGGCTCGCGGAGTGCTACGAGTTCCTGCGCCGGGTCGAACATCGCATCCAGTACCTCGACGATCAGCAGACCCATCTGCTGCCGACCCAGGACGCCGACCTCGACTGGATCTCCCGCAGTCTCGGGATGACCTGGAGCGACGACGCCTGCGACCTGCTCGACCACCTCGGCGCCGTGCGCGAGTTCGTCGCGACCGAGTTCGATGCGCTGCTGCACGACGGCCGGTCACCGGCGCCCGGCTACTGCGGACCGGCCGGCTGCAAACCCTGCGGCCGGCCGCCGGTGCCGATCGACAGCGAAGAATTCCTGGAGCAGCTGCCGCCGGCGCTGGCGGCGCGCGTGGGGTCGCTGCGCGAACAGCCCCGTATCCGGATGCTGCGCGACGAGAGCAAGCTGCGCCTGGCGCGACTCATCGGTCATGCAGCGACCGCGGTCGAGCAGGCGCGCTGCACCATGGGACGCGGCGACCCGCTTTGTCGACTGGCTGGAGCCGTTGCTTCGGCGCGAGAGCTACCTGGCGATGCTGGTCGAGCGGCCCGAGGTGCAGAACCGCTTGCTGCGGCTGCTCGGCCTCGCCCGCTGGCCGATGCGCTACCTGATGCTGCACCCGGGCGTGATCGACGAGCTGGCCGATCAGCGGCTCCTGCACAGCCGCTTCGACCCGGTGGAATACAGCGCCGATCTGCAGGAGCGGCACGACGCCTGGGAACGGTCGGGCCAGGCGAGCGAGGAATCCCTCCTCGACACCTTGCGCCGGGCGCACCATGCCGAAGTGTTCCGCACGCTGGTTCGCGACGTCGAGGGCTACATCACCGTCGAACAGGTCGCCGACGACCTCTGCGCGCTCGCCGACGCCACCCTGTCGCTGGCGATGCGCTGGGCCTGGAAGCACCTGAAGCAGGCGCATCGGCCCGAGCCGCGGCTGGCCGTCATCGCCTACGGCAAGCTCGGCAGCAAGGAGCTCGGCTACGGCAGCGACCTGGACGTCGTCTTCCTCTACGACGACGACGACACCGACCGCGACTGTGCGGCCGAGGTCTACGGCGCGTTCGTCCGCAAGCTCATCAACTGGTTGACGGTGCGCAGCGCGGCCGGCGAGCTGTTCGACATCGACACCGCCTTGCGGCCGAACGGCAACTCGGGGCTGCTGGTCAGCTCGCTGGTGTCGTTCGAGAAGTACCAGACCGGCCGCGGCGGCAACACCGCCTGGACGTGGGAACACCAGGCGCTGACCCGAGCCCGCTGGTGTGCGGGCTGGACGGCCATCGAGGCGCCGTTCGATGCAGTGCGCCGGCAGGTGCTCGAGACCCCACGCGACGCGGCGGCGCTGGCGACCGAAGTGCAGGCGATGAGCGATCGCGTCCGGGCCGCCCGTCCGACGCGGGGCGGGCGCTTCGACGTCAAACACAGCGTCGGCGGCATGATGGACGTCGAGTTCGCCGTCCAGTACATGGTGCTCGCGCACAGTGCCGCGCACCCGGCTCTGGTCGAAGACATCGGCAACATCGCGCTGCTGCACCGGCTCGAGGACTGCGGCCTGCTGACCGCACCGATCGGCAGTGCTGCCGGCGATGCCTACCGCGAACTGCGCCGCGCGCAACACCGGGCGCGACTCGACGAGCAGCCGACCCAGGTCGATCCCGATTCGCTGGCGCCGCAGCGCCAGGCGGTGCGGGCGCTCTGGCACGCGGTCTTCGGCGAGCGGTGACGCCGTCCGGGAAGGCGTGGTCGGCGGTGGCCGGCCTGCTCTGCGTCTGCGCGCTGATCGGCGCGTCGATCGGCGCCGTCGGCCGGCCATGGCTCGACTGGCAGCCCGCGCTCGCGTTCGCCCAGCCCTGGCGCGCCTGGACCGCCGTCGCGGTGCACTACAGCCTCGCTTCACCTGGCCGCCAACCTCGCCGGCGCCGTGCTGACGGCGGCGCTCGGCGTCGCGGCCCAGGTGCCGACACGCGCCGCCTGGGCCTGGTTCGCTGCCTGGCCGCTGACGCAATTCGGGCTGCTGATCGAACCGGCGCTGCCGCACTTCGGCGGCCTCTCCGGCGTGTTGCATGCGGGCGTCGTGATCGTCGTCGTCATGCTGCTGGTGCGCGGCACGCCCGCCCAACGCATCGTCGCGCTCTTGGTGCTGATCGGCTATGCGGTCAAGCTGATCGGCGAGGAACCCTGGGGACCACCGCTGCGCGTGTCACCCGGCTGGGACATCGCGGTCGCACCCATTGCCCATGCCACCGGCACCCTCGCCGGTCTGGCTTGCGTGCTGGTCGCGCTCGCCTGGCCCCACACTGGAGAACCACCCATTCATGGCTGAGATCGCCCTCCCCGCCGCCGCGCCACCGCAGCGCAAGGCGCACATCGACGGCATCGCCGTGGCGCTGCTGGTGTGCTGCTGTTTCCTCTGGGGATTGAACCAGGTCGCGGTGAAGGCGGCGATGCCCGAGGTGCCGCCGCTGTGGCAGGCGGCGGTGCGCTGCGTCGGCGGCGCCGTGCTGGTCGCGCTCTGGGCGAAGTGGCGCGGCATTCCGATCTTCGCCCGAGACGCGACGCTGCGCAGCGGCCTCTTCGCCGGCGCGCTCTTCGCCGGCGAATTCGTCTGCATCTTCCTCGGCTTGCAGCTGACGACGGCCTCGCGCATGGTCGTCTTCATCTACCTGTCGCCGTTCGTCGTGGCGCTCGGCATGCCGCTTCTCGGTCGTCATGTGAGCGGTGACGAACGGCTCTCGCGCCTGCAGATGGCCGGGCTCCTGCTGGCCTTCGCCGGCGTCGCCTGGGCGTTCGCGGAAGGTTTCAGGGCGCCGTCCGGATCGCGGCAATTGCTCGGCGACGGCCTCGGCGTGCTCGCCGCCGTGCTCTGGGGCGGTACCACGCTCGTGATCCGCGGCAGCCCCCTGTCGGCTGCCTCGGCCGAGAAAACGCTGCTCTATCAACTCGCGGTGGCCGGGGTCATCCTGACGCTGCTCGCGCTCGCCGGCCCGGCGGCGCCGCGTTCCGTGTCGATGCTGGTGGCGGGCTCGGTCCTCTTTCAAACGGTCGTCGTGACCTTCGCCAGCTACCTCGCCTGGTTCTGGCTGATCGGCCACTACCCTGCTACCCGGCTCGCGTCGTTCACGCTGCTGACGCCGGTGTTCGGGTTGGCGCTGGCGGTGTCGCTGCTCGGTGAGCCGGTGACGCTTCGTCTGGTGACCGCGCTGGCCGCGGTCGCAGCGGGCATCGTGCTGGTGAACCGCCGCGCGTGATAAGTGGACGGCGCCCCCCCGGGTGTCAGCCCGGGGCCTTGAGCTGGATGTGTTCGACGGCGCGCTTCCATGCCTCGTCGCGGTCACCGAGAGCCAGGCGCACACGGGCGCCAAGCTCCGGCAGCGCGGCAGCAGGGACCGATTCCGACTGCGCCGACAGCAACACCAATTCCTCGGCGACCTGGTCGTGCTCACGCTCGAGTTCGGCGACCCGCAAAAAGCTGTTCACCCCGTGGACAGCCGCGGCAAAGGCCGGGACCAGCGTCGTCGCGATCAGCAGCAAGGACGCAGGAATTCCATGGGTGTACGGATGCAACCACTCGCCGTGCCAGGCGAGGTGGGCGATCGACCCCGCAAGCGCGAGGAAGTACGCGCCCAGCCCGATCGCATTCGAGCGCGTTTCGATCGCGCGATAGCGAGCAGCCTTGCGCTGGTTGTAGGCGATCTGCCCTTCGAGCAGGCTGCGCAGGCGCTCGCGAAACCCCTCAGGCACCGACGACGCATCTTCATCACGAACGACAGCGACGACACGGCGCTCGGCAACCGACAGCCAATCGCAGCGGCGCAATTCCGCATGTCGCCGGTAGGCGATCCACGACCCTTTCCAGTCTGCCCGCGAGATGCAACAGACCACCACGCCGCCAATGACCAGCGCCACGCATTCGCCGACCGCGGCCGCTTCCTGCAGGATCTCGGGCAAATCGAGCGCCAGCGGCAAGATGGTAAACAGCACGATCAGAAAGCCGATGACACCGAGCACGACGCCTGCGCCCCGATACAGCTTGCCATAGCGCGTCGCCAGAACATCTGCCCTGGCGTGATCCAGATCGGCCGGGACAGGGGCTCGCCCGCCCGTCGCGAAATCGTGCTGATCCGCCGCAGCGGCGCGTGAGGGGGATAACGGCAAGGCACGCTCCGCTTAACATCTCAAAACATATATTGTCCTGCCGTGACCTCGTCGGCCCACCGGATTTATCGATCGTGATTCTGCCGAGATCTTTGCTCGCCGACCAGGTGGCGAGATGCCTGACCCGATAGGCCAGCTGCCGCTTGGCAGTGCCCTGCGTGTGGCGAAGCGGCCGCTGCCGGTCACGGTTCGCTTCGCGTCGGCACCGACACGGGTGCAGACGCTCGAGGGGCCCGTGGACTGCGAGGTCGGCGACGCCATCCTGACCGGCCCAGCCGGTGAGCAGTGGCCGGTCGAACGAACGCGTTTCAGCACGCGTTATCGGCCCGACACCGGCACGGCGCCAGGCCAGGCGGGTGTCTATCGGCCTGTGCCAATCGCCGCCTGGGCAGTGCGCACGCCTGTGGACGTCGAGGTGCCGCTCGGCGAGGATCAAGGCGTGCTGCACGCCCACACCGGCGACTGGATGCTCCACGACGAGGACGGCAATCGATGGGTCGTGGCCGCCGAGGTGTTCAGCGCCACCTACGAAGCGTTGGCCGTGCCGCAGCGCGAGGACGCGGGACTCACCGACGGTGCATCCATCCCGGTCGTGGTTCGCATCGAAGTCGCGGACGCCATCGATCTCGATGGCTTCACTCGAGTGCCACGCCCTGACACTTCGCAGATCGTCGCTGCATTGCAGTCGCTGCGGGAACGCTATCTCGTCCACACGCCCATCCATCTGGTCTGCAGCGCGCCGTGGCGTGTCTTCCGAGCACTGGGAGGTTTCGGCGCAGCGGCACTGGCAGAGTGCCTGGGAGCAGAAATGGGCGCGGCGTCCGGCCGCAAGCTGCCCGCCCATCTCGACCTGCAACTGACCGCCGACGCCGCCGGCGCCGCAAGGTGGCGAATCGATTTCCTGGATGCCGATGGCCTGATTCGTCCGCTGGCGGAGGCAGCCGACGCCGCCCACGCACCCTGGCTTCACATCGACGCCTACAACGCCTCGACCCGCGCCGTCGACACACCTTCCGGCCCCGAAGGCTGGCTGCAGGCGGCGGATCGGCATGCAGGGGCCTGCCAGGCCCATCTCGCCAAGAAGCAGCAGCACGTGTTCGGCGTCACGGTCCTGCTCATCCTGGCACTCGGAACGCTCGCCGCCTGGTGGCGCCTGGCACCGTTGCAATCGCTCTGTCCGGTGGCGGTCGTCGCGATGCTCCAGCTCTTCGAGCGGCAACGACGTTCACGTCTGCTGCGCGAATTCGCCGCTTACCGCCTGCTCGCCGAGACGCTGCGCGTGGCGATTGCCCTGGAACCGCGACCGGCGCTGGCCGCGGCCCTGATGCCGATGATGTTGAGAATCTGCGCCCGTCCTGTCGAGCGGCTGGCGGCCATGGCAGCATTGTCTTGCTTCCATGTGCAGGAGGCGGCGGCGCAGACTCGCACGCCGCATGCGGCGGCGCCATCCGCCTGGACCCTCTGGGTCGCCGGACAGCGCGAATATTTTCGGGTCGCCAGCCTTCGCGAGCAGGCACGCGCCCGCTTCGGCAAACGCTTCTTCAATTCGACCTACCTCGTCGTGGCGCTGCTGGCACTGGTTCTGGCGGGCTTGGCCGAATGGCAACCGGCGATCGTCCGGACCGGCGGATTCATCGCCGGCCTGGCGCTGACGACCGTGCTGGGGTCGTCGGCGCTGGCGCTGATGAGTCTCGTGCGTGAGCGCAAGGCTTTCGAGCAGTCGATCGACTACGGCTTCATGGCCGACCTCTTTACGCGGATCCATGCGTCGGCCGAGCTGCGCGGCGAATCGCCGCTGGATGCGGCGGGCGTGGTCGAGGC